>JAASFF010000614.1:215362-255559 GCA_013365195.1 Cercospora citrullina | reverse complement strand
GCGTGGGCGGCGCAAGGAGGAAAGAAAAAAAAAAGCGAGCGGACAATGGCTAAGAGCATGCTGTAGCACAGCTGGGATCCGCCCAGAGTGCCGACCTCGCGTTTCATCCTCGCATTTGTGCACGCCGGGCAACCGAACGACGCGACATACCAACGCAATGTGCAACTAAAGATAGCAAGATATTCATTCGGTTTTCATGGGCGATCCAATTTGGCACAGCAACGAAGACGATTTGGGGATGCGAGTTTCTGAGACATGCCGCGTGCTGAGCATCCATGCAGTGACAGACTGTAGCAGTTGCGTTTGCGTACTCGCGTGTCTCTCGTCCGGTGCATCGAGCAGGAGCTCCAGGATGGGTGGGTATGTGATGCTGGCAACCGTGGTCTGAGGGTTTCTGCGATGTAGTGCCGGTGCCACGATGGGCGTTTGCAGTGTCCACAGCAGAGCCAGCGAAACCAGCCTGGCGTCCAAAGACCGACTGTGATCTGCGGCAGCAAGCAAACAATTGTGCAACGTTGATATGTGGTCGACGGCAATGCTGCGTTCAGATGGCTTGCCTCGTCCTGCTGCAATTTGACGTACATGCCTGGGATCCCAGGATGCGAGTAGCCGCTCTCAAATGGAGATCGGAGACTAGAAAGCGCTTAGGAGGCGGTTTGGAAGGCTTTGGGCGGTGGATGATGAGATTTGGGGCAATCAAGCGAGTGCGAACGCCCACTTTGGCCTCGTCGTGTCTCGCGGACGCGTCTGCCAGGACACGCGGGTAGAGTGCATGCAGCTCTCGATGAGGAGCAGAGCCGAATCTCTGGAGCGCCTTGGTCGTTGTATGCGTGGTAGCGACCTGCAAGTGCTGGGTTTCCGCAGGAGGTTCGGGCGAGGATGAGTGGCCGTCAGCGCACCGGGGGCTAACTCAATGAGCGGTAGCTGCATAAGACAGCGAAATGGCTGGCGGCTGTGATTCGACGGCGAGATTGTGGATCTGGACGCTGGCCGCTGGGCATGGCTGCGAGCACCAGCGCGCGCTCCGCTCAGTAGACAACGTGAAGCGTGGACGGCGTGGCGTGCAGGACATGCGGCGGATGCTCAGTAGCAGAAGGGCAGACAGGACAACACAGCACCGGACAGGGCATGTCCCACAGGCGGCAGCTGGAGCGTCGTGTGAGCGGGATGGGGCATGGCACAGCACAAGCCACAGCTGCTGTGAGCCTGCCGAGCCTGCATACTAGAGACGGCGGTCGAATGATGGATCTGCAGGAGTCTCTCGCCGGCCACAGCTGACACGCACAAAACGTCTGGGCTTTGGCACAGAGTGAGTTGCCGTAGTTAGACACGACCGTCGGCTGGCGCTGGGTCGTTGCATGATGGGCCGTGAGCGCAGCAGAGTTTCCTGACCTTGCAGCCAAGCGACGTGCAAGCGTCGGCGGTGGATCGCTGGGATCAGTGTCTGTGTGCAGCTTGCTCTGCTCTCCTCTCCTTCACCTCCGTCGTTGTCCTTCGTTTTCCACCCCAATTTGCAATGGATCATTGAGCAGGGAGTCGATTATTCGCCGCGGATTCGGCATCATCCTCTCCACTCCCTCTCCTTGCCGCTGGCCTTGTCATAGGTGCTGTGACCGCTGCAAATTGTGCTCCGGTCAGCCTCGACACCAGCACTACCTCGTCCTCATCAAAAACGTCGACCTCTCCTCTTCGTTGATCGTAGAGCTCCCTGACGTCCGCATCCTCCCAACCGCTCCGACATCTTGCACCATCCACCTCGACGTCGACAGGTCTCGTGCCCACCTATCAGCCTGCTCCTGGATCGGCTCGTGTGCTGCCATCAACTCGAAAGGTAAGAGACCATTATCCATCACCATGCATGCACCAGGACCACGAACACCGAATGATACCTCAGCACGAACGGAGACGACGGCGGCGGGTCACATATGATGGGACATCGAGAGAGGAGAAGAAGGTGCGGTGCTTGCTGGAGGCTTTCCGTCGTGGCTTCCCACAGGTGCAGCGTGCCTGCCGGAGGTGAATCAGTACCACCGGAGAGTATCGAGAGGTCTCAGCACGGCAGACACCGTCTCTACAGGCGAGATCGTGGTCCAGGCAGCAAATCTGCTCCTCACGTCCGACCCGCCGTCACGTCCTCTCCTCGAACGCGTCAGGAGTACTACACTCGACATGCGGCTCATATGCGGCACTGTCTTTCGACTCTCTGCCAGACTGAGTGCTGTGGTGTTCGGCGTTGTTGTTGGCCGCTCGAGAATCCCGTTGGTTGTACATGCAACGAGCACGGGCACTACGGCTTCATGTTGGCAAGTGCCAACATGCCGCCCGTTCACCTGAACAATACCTCGACTGTACGGTATCTGGCATCGAGACGTCAGTATTCAAGGTTCAACAGCCATTGGCCATCGCATTCCTCACGAGCGTTCTGGAACGGGCAAGGCAATTCCAGCGAGAAATTTGTCTCTCCTGCACCACACCCCAACACAGGCAACCATTGACGAGGCTCACCATTCTCTGGGATCTGCATGTGATCAATGACAGTCCGTTCAGTCTTGATGCTGACTTTTCTCTCGCAATAGCTGCCCATCCTTGTGCTCACTTCAGACAAGCCTCAGTTGACTACGTTGCAATCTGTGCAGAACAGTTACTCCCATCCTACAAGGCCAGGAGTGACGGTTGCTCAGGTATGTTACTATCATTTTATTGAAAGCCGACCCTCGGCTCGGGACCTCCTTGCCTCATCGTGCATTTCTGCGCAAACCAAACCACTGACAGTCCCCAAATTCTTCGCAGACTCCTGCACGATCACGCTCGATCCAGTCAGCAATCACCAACACCTGTGGAGGCGTTAGCTCGCTCTCTGCACTTGGCACACACATCCCAGGCGACCGAGAACAATCTGCTGGAACTTTGGCCCAATCGGTTAGCTCGCCGTGGCTCGCAAGGAGACGATTCGTTTTGCAGCCCACCTCGCTCTCACCAAATAGCACATCACAGTAATCTAATTCTCAAGGTATGCACCCCAGTCGCGCCGTTGGCTGATCGTGCTCTACGTAAGGTTCATGGTACCTACTCGAAGAGACTTTCACGCGCACCCACCCAGCGAACGCCCCACAGCTTACACATTTTAGGCCTCACCAGCCGTTGTCTATAACACCTTCATTCGGCTTTTCGTCGAAGGATCACTGTACTGGACTGTTCATTCACTGGGTTCTACAATACCAACTAATCACGTTCATTCACGACCGGCCTCGTAGTGAGGATTCACATTCTTTAATACAGTTCAACTGCTGGACATCCACTCTTTTGCACATCCGGAAATCCTCGACTTGCGACGACTTGTCAATCCTGGAGACTTGACAACACGTTCATCAACCGCACTGGAACCTCGTTACCAACATGGCGTACCAACCTCAACAACAGCCTCAGCAACTGGCTGGCCCAAGGGCCTTTGCCTCTTTCGGTTATTGCGATTCGTACTTCGTGGAAAGTCACGATGACGATGAAGGTGTCTTCGCACGAGCGGCGGCAGAACGTGAGCGGGCCCGCAACGTGGCTAAGCTCAGGCAGAAGGCGCTCGGCGAGGAACTGTCACGAGCGACTGCCGACGAATACCAAGAGGACGTCCTTGACCACATGGAGCACATGGAAACCGAAACCATGCCCGATATTCACTCGATCGAGATCCAAACTGAGATTCAATGGTTCATGCGCCCGTACCTCCTGGACTTTCTGCTCGAAGCCCACCACGCCTTCCAACTGCTGCCGGAGACTCTGCACCTCGCTGTCAACCTGCTCGACCGGTACTGTTCAAGACGGGTGGTCTACAAGCGCCACTACCAGCTCGTTGGCTGTGCGACGCTCCTCATCGCCGCCAAGTATGGTGATCGCAAGGAGCGTGTGCCCACGATCCGGGAGCTGAAGTCCATGTGCTGCTCACTCTATGACGATGACATGTTCACCCAAATGGAGTGGCACGTGCTGCAGACTCTGAACTGGGTCATCGGACATCCTACAGTAACCAGCTTTCTGCAGCTTGCCCTGACGGAAGTCGCCTTCGACCCTGAACTGGAGCACATGTCCTGGTATATTTCTGAGCTGGCCCTGTACCACAAGGAGTTCATCCCATCCCGGCCATCCGTCATGGCTCGATCGTCTCTCGCGCTGGCCCGTTGCATCCTGAATAGGCCGCAGTCCCGGTACGATGATTGGTCTGCACGATACGATCCTCAGGTGGTACTCAACCTGTCCAACCACCTCGCTCACCCTTCGCAAGCGCTACTACGCAAGTATGCATCGCCTCACTTGTCCTCAGTGTCAACAACCATCGACCTGTTCCTCAAGCACCAGGCTATGCTTGCCCAATCACAGCGAGCCCAAAACCAGACCCCTGTCAACGAGTCCCAAATGGAGATCGACTCACAGCCTGGACCCAACTCGTATCTCACACCACAAACACCACAAAAAGTCGGCTATCACGCCGGCTCGTTTGGCATGCTGACACCACCCATCACTCCGGACAAGGACCAGATGACCGTCAGCACTTATGGTACGAATCCAGCGTACGTGAACCGCGCCGCCCACTGTGTTCCCACTCCTCCCTTAGCGGGCGACCAAATGCATCACAACAACTTTGCGATGCAACAACAAACCTACATGTCGCAGCCACAGTTCGTGCAATAGCGGACTTGGCCGTCGTCCCCTTGGCTAAACATCCAAGGTCAGGCACAAGCCAGCTGCTTACGGCAGCATCTGTTGTATCAACAACTGTCCAAGGAAAACATCTCACAATACGGTGGGACGTACCTATTGTACGTGTATGAACGTCATAGCATTCAGCACAGCATTGAAGCGAGCGTTGCATTTTTTGAGCATTTTCTTTTGTGTGTAGCCTCCGCCACGTCGTTTTCATGTAGCCAGCCAAAAAGAAGCTCGGCACATAGACGGGACGGGGCAAGGAGGACAGCATGTACGGGTAGTCTATCTGGGTCGGGTACATGGAGTCGGAGAGATTCTGGAACCCCCAAAAAAGCAGAAAGCATATTTACCTCGTGGAATCAGACTGAGCAAAATGGAAGCCGGGAACAGAATCAGAAGATCGTTCACATGCACACATACAAGGATCCGGCGACGGGCGCCGGCAAGATTCGATCTTGCACTTTTTCTAAGCGTTTTTGCTATCTGCACTCAGATTCGAGTAGCAGCGACAGATACCCCCCATGTTTATAAAAAATGCCATCAACAATTCCGAAGTTCGCCCTGTTCGTTCAATGAGTGCTCGTGCACGATTTAATGGAATTCCTAGTGACACATAGCCTGGCAATTCCCGTTCGCCGTCTCGAAAAGGTGGCACCTTCGGAAGCGAGGTCACCGCTGCATGGAATGAATGCTGCATAGTCTGCATTAGGAGGACGAGTACTTTTTCGCTCCATCACCCCTACGCAGCGAATCCAAGGTACTGTACCTCTAGAAACGAAAGAGCTGCCAAATCTCAAGTCGCAACAAGAGCTCGGGGGGACATTGCCCGATTCCCATCTTGCCATTTGTAACTAGTGAGGATCGAGACGAGGATGCATTCCTTGGATCCGGTCTCCTAGCAGCATCGTTGTTTTAGGGCACCAGACATACGAGTGTACATGGTATTGGTAATGACATTGCGTGTTTTCAATTCCCTCCTGATCTCCACCTCGGCCGTGCTATCCCCTTTGTTACGTGTGACTTCTTCAAAGAATGATCTTCAAATCGTGCCTTCACAATCTCCGTGACATTTCGATCACTTCTGGTCAATGCTGAGATGGCGAGTCGTTCTGGCCAGCAGAATGACATGCACTGCTCGTCACAGATGCCCACACTCTTGCATAGCATGGATCAAAGCTTCGAGGGCATCGGAAGTGAGGTCCGGCTTGAGCAAATGCACACTAGCCACATGTGGCTAGCGCTAGCGCCAACCGAGCACCTCTCTAGCGAAAAAGTTTGGATAGCAAGCAGCACTTCGAAGATAGGACCGATCAACGGACTTGAGGCAAGCGCTGCAAAAATGTCTGTCTAGGCGGCGACCGACCAAACGTCTACGAATATGGACGTCCATCGCTCGCGCTTCGTGCAATATCCCGTACGACCCATCACAGCAATCGCTTTCACACGATCCAGCGATGAAAAGCTTCCGAAAGGTTTCCCGCAGCCGACGCTGAGACTGGCGATTGGGAGAGATAATGGGCAAATTGAGATATGGAATCCTCTAGGAGGGAAGTGGGTGCAAGAAACGGTGTTTCCAGGCGCAAGCAGCAAGAGCATTGATGGGCTGGTGTGGACTCGAGAGCCGGATGAGACGAACTTCGATGGTGAACCGGTGCTGGGTCAACACAGACTTTTCAGCATAGCCAATTCTCCGGATGTCACAGAATGGGATCTTGAGAAGGGTGCGCCGAAGAAGAAGAGCACGGGAAATTTTAGCGAGGCGTGGTGTTTTGCTGCGCAGCCGAGACAACTGCCTGGTGGGAAAGAAGAGCTGAGATCACAAGATTTGGTTGCTGGGTGTGGTGATGGGTCGATTGTGCTGCTGTCTACGGCGGACAATGATTTGCAATTCCGGCGATTTCTGGCTCGGGTGTCTGGCAAGAAGGTGAAATGCATGAGCATCACCTACCAGACAAGAGATCGGGTTGTGGCAGGGTTCGCTGACAGCAACATTCGGATCTTCGATACGCGGAACGGCAGCATACTGAGGACTATGAGCTTGGGAGCAGGTGTGCCGCCAGCGCCTAAGACCAAGTTCGTCTGGAAGGTCAAGTGCTTGCCGAATGGAGATATTGTGTCTGGAGATTCGAATGGGGACGTCGTGTTCTGGGATGGGAGATCCTACTCTTTGACGCAGAGGATCAAGGGTCACGACTCTGACTGTATCGACATTGTCACGAGCGAGGACGGACAGACGATCTTCACTGGCAGCTTGGATGGCAGGCTTGCGGTGTACCATCATCTGACGAATCCTGCTGGCCGCAAATCATGGGCAAAAGCGCATCACAGAAGGACGCACACCAAGAGCGAGGTGAAGGCCATGGCGTCTTATGACAGCAAGGACATGAGCGTGGTCGTTTCCGGTGGCGGTGATCTGGCTCCGGTCGTTACTCCCCTCCGAGAATATGGCAAGGAGTATATACGGACTCTGCCACATCTGCCACAGCAACCTCCAGTGACAAGCGCTCGTCAGGCCAGGCTACTTGTGAGCTGGGCTGAGAACAGCATCAGCATTTGGAAGATTGCACGAACACAGACTCTTGACTACACCCCAGAGGCCGAGCCACCTCGCAAGTTAGTCGCGAAGATCGCGCTCAACACAAAGCAGACGATCCGGTGTGCGGCAATCTCAGACGACGGCAAGGTACTGGCCGCTGCCACAGATGCAGAGATCAAGACTTTCCAGCTGCGCAAAAGACCAGACTCGGAAGTCCTCGTCCCTCGCAAGCTGGATGTACCAAGTGCGCTCAGCTCGGAAGGTGCTCGTTCGTTACGCTTCTCTCCTGACAGCAAGTGGCTAGCAATCGTCAAGCTGGATAACGAAGTTCACATCGCTCGCACTGCCGCCGTCCCGGGCAAGCCGAAGCACGTTCAGATCCTGGGTCGCACAGTGGAGCTGGAACGGCATCACAGAAAGTTGGCTTCGTTGGATGCCTTCCGAAGCTACGACCAGTCAATCACATGGCTTGCTTTCTCTTCTGATAGCAGTGTCTTGGCCGCAGGTGACGTGTCTGGACATCTCGACACATGGGTTCTAGAAGGCAACGAAGATCCCACTGCACCAGCATTCGATGTCACAGCTGATGATGCGAAGGGCGGTGACTCGGACAATGACTCTTCCTCAGACAGTTCTGACGACGAGGACGACGAACTCGTGGTGTACTATGGCCAGCACTGGGCTCAGAACCCGGCCGCACACCTCCTCCCAAAGTTGGACAGCACTCCTCTCGTTTTATCTTTCCGGCCCACTCTCAACCATGCAAGATCGAATGACTTGGTCAATGGCAACCCTGGAGTTCACTCAACCAGACAGAACCCGCATGCGCACTCGCGTGAACTGCCAAAGGGCCCTTACAAGCTCTGGGTTATGACAGCCAAACATCAAATGTACGAATTCGATGTCCTTGCTGGCAGATTGACTGACTGGAGTCGGAACAACCCAGCCTCAGCCTTGCCTGAGGACTTCAGCAAGGTCCGAGATCGCGTTATTGATGCTGTCTGGGATGTCTCTGCTCAGCGCGAGCGAATCTGGTTGTACGGCTTCAACTGGCTTTTCATGCTCAATGTCTCAGCCGACCTCCCCTCCAAAAAGCGAAGACAAAGTACCAATGGTGCCACAGCTGATTTGCAAACTCCAAAGCGGATCAAAACCAGCGGCGCAGGCAGCAAGAGAACTGCTGCTGATCGAGACGGTCTGCCAGGAAGAGTGCTGCGCGTAGAGAATGGGTCACACATGGACGTCGACCTAGACAGCCAGCAGCAACAAACAAGGCCTGAATCTTCCGAGGTTGATCAGGATGACCTGGATGACGAGGAGTCTGAGCTTCGATTGACGCGCGTGAAGAGCACGGACGATCAGGCAGATTCTGGTGTCGTCGCATCAAAAGAGAAGCCTTGGTGGTTGACTTTCAAGTATCGGCCTATACTGGGTGTTGTGCCGTTGGAAGACAGTTCTGCTTCGAGTACGGAGGAGGATCGGGTGCTGGAAGTTGTGATTGTCGAACGGCCTATGTGGGATATATTGGAGGGAGCGAAAAATGGGAAGTAAGATAGAGAAAAACGATGAGGAAGTTTTGTAACACTACATGTATATTGAAGTGTTGTTCGTTCCTCAGATCGTCGTGTCAGAAATAACTATGCCATGCTAATTCGTGGTATCATCGCATGCGCAAGAATCAAAACTTCTTTGCGCGGGGATTGCAGTCTTCTTTCCTTCCTTTCGCGACTCCTCGTTCCGTTCCAATCCAATTTGCCGACCGAACTGACCAAAAACTCCGTCGCGATGCTTTTCCGCTCGCAGGTGATCAATCATCAAATCATGCCATTCCCTTCACACCCTCTTACGAATGCCTGTAAGGCTCATACCCAGCCTGCGGCGCAGCATAAGGATTCGACTGCCCATACTGATGCAACGGAACCTGATCATGATCGGCCGCACCCATATAAGGCGACTCCACACGTTGATAATCCCCCGTCTTCTCAACCTTCAAGCCTCCGCGTCCTCTCCCCTCTTCCATCCCATATCCCAATCCCTTTGGCTCAGCCTGCAACAATCCTCCCTTGTTGGATTTATGATGTGGGTTACTCTTTCCCGAACAGCAGCAAATGCTAAACAGCCAGAAAATTGTTGCTCCGAGGGAGAAAGCTACGCCTAGCCAGCCGACGATGAGGGCTTGGCGGCCGAGAGAGAGTTCGATGCCGTAGGGTTCGAGGACTTCGTTTAGGGCGGACACGAGGACTGTGAA
Organism: Cercospora citrullina; assembly: GCA_013365195.1. Taxonomy (NCBI): domain Eukaryota; kingdom Fungi; phylum Ascomycota; class Dothideomycetes; order Mycosphaerellales; family Mycosphaerellaceae; genus Cercospora; species Cercospora citrullina. The sequence continues at coordinate 246,080 of JAASFF010000614.1, read as the reverse complement.
GAGGGCTGTGCTGGTTACGACGCTGGCGAAGGTGAAGAATGTGCTGACGATGCTGAGGATCCAGGTGAAGAGGGAGCCTATGCGGGAGAAGAGGGCGAGGATGCCGATGATGATTACGGCGAGGTTGGTCCAGAAGGCGACTTGATAGGCGATGAACTGGATGGTCTGTTAGTTTTGTGCTACGCGAAATGGTAGAAGAGGGGTTGGAGAATGGAGACTTACCATCCACTTCGCGACGTGTCGGTATGCATTGAGAGCAGATTTTCCACTGCTGCCTAGCAATTCCTCTGCGTACTGATCGTAGTTCTCTCGAACGTTGTCAATCGCATTCTGGATCACATTGTCCGAACTGCTGTCGCTCGAGCTATCGCTGCTGTTTGTGCTCTCCAGACCCCACTCCTTAATCGGGTCAAAGACGAACGATGCCTTTCTGCCAGTGCAGTCCTTATCACTTCCATCCGTCTGATTCGAGTAGCAGTAGTTCCACAGGTAAATGTCGTAGATTTGTCCAATGCCGCCTGCTGTTCTGATTTGCCCGATCGCATCGTTCAGCACGCTGTTGCTGCCGCCTCCTGTTCCTTCGACGTTCAGGTCTGTGAGGTTTGCTCGGAAGAAGTAGTACGAGTCGAGTGTGTTCCAGCCTGCAACTTGCAGGAGGACGCCGCAGACGAAGGCGGCGATGGTGAGTGCCATCGGCACGAAAATGCACGCCGCTCTGGCTGCTTTGCCCATCTTGGCGGTAGTGTTCCTTCTCGTTGTTCTGTTGTGTTCTGTTCTAATAACGCGTGCGCTTGTCGTGATGCTCTCGCTCTCTGTTATCGCAAGGTCAAGTTGAACGTGTTTCGCTTTGCAAGTAACGAAAGACGGGTACGCGACACAAACGGGTGTGAGGAGGTTTGATGATGTCGAACAAAGAGCAAAGGCAAAGCAGAGAGATAGATAGCAAGGAAAGGTGAAACAGAGACAAACCGCACGATCATATGTATACCTCTATTTGCGTCCTTTCTGCAACGCCGATGATGATGGCTGTGCAAGCATGCTGCGTGGGAAGACGTGGCTGACGTTTTCTCTAGCGTCAGCAGAACCCTGCTGCAAGGCAAAAACCCACCCACTTGCTCTCTTCGGGAATTCCGCTGCAGCCTATAGGCACTCTTCCGTCCAATTCTCCGGTCTCACTCGAACGTCTGTTTCGGCTGCGAGGCGTACTCCTCCCCAGTGCCTTTTCCTGCCAAACGAGTGCCCGGATCTCCATTGATGAGAGCATTGATACAAGAAACGAGGCTGAGAAAGAGGAGCAGAGGGTACGGCTGGCAAGTCTGAAACACGCCTAGCGGGTGGCAAAGCAAAAGAAGCTGTGCCTGTTCTCCAGAGACGCGTACCTCCTACACACTGTGCTATCGATATCGGTGTGTACCCTGAGAGAAAGAGGCCATGCTGCACAGCTTCCTGCCGATTCCTCCATGACATACGCCGAAACGCCTTCACCGAGTACAATAAAATAGGTCTACGGAGAGATGCATCCTCCGTTTTCGTATAGCTACTCTTTCTCGGCTTCTTCTATTCTGTTCGCATGCCATCGATGGAGCTCCCAGTATATCGACAATTCCGTGGTGAATGATCTCAAGATCATCAATGTCTCCACACACTCAGCCAGACAGGCTTCAACAACCCCGGAAAACCCAACCCAGCCCAGCCTCTCATCAAGCCTGTACCCTTGCTTCCACACCTTCGTCTTCGTTTCCATCCCGAACGCGTCATTGGACGCGGCCGCGAAAGTTGATAATCAGACCGTGCTTACTACGGCGTGCCATTGAATCGCAGCACAAGCAATTCGTTTTCGTAGTGAATATGTCATCACTGCGGCCGGGGCGAAGTGGTGGTGTGGATGCAGCCTCGCAGGAAAGCGCAGCGCACCGCAGTAGAGATCCAAAAATAGCTTGCACAAGCGCGGCGACCTTGGCAACACGCGTTCTAGCAAAAAGTAGGAAGCAGCTCACGGGACCACATGAAATCTGCCTTTGCCTCTTTATTGGTAGTGTTTGACAAAGGCACACACCGCAAGAAGGTGTAGAAGCATCGTGGAAGACAGAAGCATTGTAGAAGCTTGTCAATTCTTCGATTTTGGCACCAAGGCCAAATCCCATCTCCTTCTACTACCAAACAAGAGGTATCTCGCTAAACTCTTCCAAAATGTTCACGTGCACATCGTCTTTTTACTTCCTTCCATCGACAATGTGTGTATAAGAGAAGACAAAACAGGCCCCATTTAGACACTAGTAAACAGAAAAAGAAAACTCCTCGCTTGACCCAAATGCCGTCGCCCAGAAGTGGTATCATCCATTTCATAGCACAGCGGAAAGCGTAAAAGCGTGATGCATGCCCAGTAATTACCAATTTTCAAATTTATGCAAAAAAGTTTGCGCCAGTGATGCTCCAATGGACTCCTCGCCAAGAACGGATTGTGTGACAGTGAAGCACATATGGAAATGGTAAACCCGAGAGAAATGCTGCTTCTCTTGTGCAGCATGATGTGGTGACATACGAGAAAGGTGAGGTATATGTCGTCGACCGCCAGCGTGGTTGGGGAAATCGCTGATACTAGATCGCGTCGAAAATCGAATGAAGAAGGTTTCCAGGGGGTATCACTCGAAGTGAAGTAGAGAAGGTTGTCGATGTCAGCATCATTGTTGGGGTTGTTGGTGGTTGTTTTGTTGGTTGCGAAGAGCGCGTTGTCGCTGGCGTTCTTCCTGCGCGCTTTCCAGCGCCTTCAAGGCGTCGGGGTCCGTCCGTGATCGATCACTCTTCACTCCGTCGCCTCCAGGAAGGATCCGGCTGACGTTGTATGCGAGAGCTTCGATGATCATCTTGCGGAAGTCGGCGTCTTCCTTCATGTCTTCGGCATTGAGACGGAAGCGCTCTTGCTTGTCCATGTCGCGACGGCGCATGGCTCTAATCTCGGCAAGGATGTGTAGCAGCACACCCTCAGGACACTTGTTCCGAGGTGCAGCGTGCTCAGCTGGGTTGCGCACATAGCGACGGGTCACATCTTGACATCCATCGGCGGAGAAGGCAATGCAGTATGAGAGCCTCTTGCCCCAGCCTAATGTTGATCAGCAAGTGGGTCGACGACGAAGAGTCGGTGTTGGTACATACCTTGAGTGTACAGCAGTGGGGCGTCCCATGCCTCTTCACAGCAGTCCACATGCACCCACTTCCTGCGGTGCGCGCTATACACTTCCGTCCAGAGATGGTCCTCGGCGTTCCAGACCCATCGGACTCGGCTCCCTAGTGCGCGGCAGAGCATGCCAAAGCATGTGGCCCACTCTCCGATGCGTCCTCGTTTTGTGTCAACGAGAACGAAAGCGTCGTTGTATCGAGGGAATCGCTCAAAGGACTGGCACTGTGGGTTGCTGCATTGGTATAGCTCCACTCGTGATGCACTGCAGGCTTGTTCCTCCGGAAGCGGCGCAACCATGCCTCGTCCAATTGTTGGCATCATGCATGTTGAGCATTTGGGGTTGTTGACCCATTCGAAGAACTCTCGCTTGAACCATTTCATCATGGCGCGAATCACGCAGTCCTGGTAGCCCCACGCTGGCTTTGTATTTGGGCCGAGCGATGCCGCTTCGGCCATGTAAAGATCTGATTCTTCCTGGGCTTCATCATATATCCGTTGCAGTGGAAGTTTGGCCAATGCGTCGTCTAGAAGTCCCGGGTTCTCCCATTTACAAGGTGTATTCGATAAGGAAACGAGCATATTTCGAAATCGCATCGATTTGGTGTCGGTAGGAGGAGTTGGAACGGTCGGAATGTTTTTGAGTGACGAGTACTCTGGTGGTGGTGAGCGCTGTCGCTCGATGTCGTTCTGTGGTATTGTGGGCGCGTCCGTCGGGGGTGCGGGCGCATGGCGGGCGGGTACGGGTGGGGCAGGTGATGGGACGACGACGAGCTCTGCTCGCCTGCTCGACGATCGCCTCATCGACCCGGGTCTGCTGCTCAACTCATTCATGCGCTTCGTCGATAGTGTGCGGCGGAACTGCGTCGTGAGGTCCTTGGCCCAGTTCTCCGGAAGCGGTTGTGCTGACGCCGGCTGTGGCACTGGCTTTCGTCGCGGCACCCCGTTTGGAGGAGGGTTGCGGTCTGCCATGGTCGCGGCGGTGGTGTGAGGGTGTGTATATCGGTGGTCGTAGGTGAAGTTGTGCGAGTCCAAGGAAAGCGAACTGAATGAGTGAACGTCGGTCGCTGTGGCTGCGGGCAGGGTCCTTGGTGTACGGCGACTGCGCCTTCCTCTCGGCTTGACACTGCCTCCTGCCGAAGTCGTCGATAGCGAACACCACGAGCAACACTGTCGAGCCGTCGACGACTGATATTGAACGCTTTGGTGGTCTTTGAGCAGCGACAATGGTCTGAACGACGGCTTTGACAGTGTTGAAGGGACGATTGGAGAGGGAAACGTACACGCTGACGCGTACCCTTCGCCCTCAGCACCGGTCGTGGTCTGTGCCCCCTTGTCGCTTTCCCCCCAATTGATGCGCGCCCTCCACCACGGCCGCCTGCTAAGTCTGGCGATGGCTATTGCGTTGCACTGTTGCATCGTACGTATACATATGCCTCACGCCGACCACGCAAACGACTGCCTATCTGCTTCGTCTGCCATTTGGAAGAGCTGCTGCGTCGACAAGATGCAAAGCCAAGCGCTCTTGGCGTCATTCTGTGTGCCGTCTCTGCTGGTCCACCGGTCCACAACACATTGTTTCTTCCAGCGCACTCGCAGAGCGTCATCAGACCATTTGCCAGTGACTGCATGACTAGACACTGCACGCACACAGCATGCTCTCATTGTCTGGGCAGTATACAAAACGCAACTTGTGCTGATCACTGGTCGCAAGACCGCTTCGAACGAGGATCTTCCATCGTCATGCGTGTCCCAGGTGTTGTGGAATCCTCGGCAGCTCGCCAGGCCACGCGTACAGTGGTTGTCATAATCGCCACAACTGCAGAAGTGCTCCGTTTCCTCACCTACGATAACCAGATAGATGGAACGGAACACAGCAGATCCTCAGGACTACCGTATAACGGCTATCGCACATATCTTCGCTGCGAAGCACAGACAGCGACAATCAATAGCCCACTCAATGTGTCGTCCTGATCGCAGGGTGGCTCAGACGCGTGATCGGCGTCGGCTGTTGGCGTCTTCGCCCTCCTTGCAACCCTTAGTCAACCCAAATCACAACCTTCCTGTTCCACTTTTCGTCCCAGATTCGTTGCAGAAAAGGTATTTCGTCCTTCTGCAGAGATGCCTAGGACACAGTGTTGTTGTCGAAGCGGACGGACCTCGGAGCCAATCATCTCTGCTGCCTTGTCAGACCGATATTGGTAGCACGAGGCTGTTCAAGGATATTCACCTATACGGCAGTGGCAAAGTCGAGACAGACGCGTCGGCTACCACGTTGCACACGTTAGACGATTGCGACATTCTCCCGCACAGGCCCCTGCAGGCTCCTACATTGCCTCCATCTGGCAAAGACGCGCTTGCGTTGAGAGGCATTCCACTCTTCATCAAGGCTTGGAGACGGCTTTTGCTGCAACAACGCTAGAAGGACCGCGGAGCCAACATTTGCACACCCGAAAGTGCTGCACCTAGAGGGAGCTCTTGTGGGCCAGCAAATATTGATTCGTCACCAGGACACCCACCTGCAGACTTCATATCAAGCACATGACAAGCAACTCCGTCTACGCAGCCCGACCACACAGGCGAGGTCCAAGCAAGTCCAGCTTCTCTTCTGTCTGCCAGACTGAACGTTGTGTACAACCAAGTGTTTGACCACGTAATCGACGACCTCCTCCAGACTTGGCAACGTGCTGTCTGCCTGCTCGAGCCGGCCAAGAAAAATCGACTTGTGCACGACGCGTATAGTCCTCGGGTCTACTGTGGCACCACCCTTCACCGCAGCATGATATCGCGGCAGTTGGCAAACGTCACGCAAGGTCCATGAGAAACGGCATGCGGTTGGAGGAGTCGTACCTTGCTGATCATTCTTCGCTTTCCATACGAGTTCCATACCGCTCGGATGTGTAGCTGGGCCATGTCGAAAGCTGTTGTGATACCCGGCTCTGGATCTTACTGCTTGGCCTCTGCAGGTCCGACGCATGCGGCTGGGCTTCTCATGTCGACGTCCCGCGCAACGCTTCCTTCGTCGCCTCATTACTTCGCACGCTGACGGCTAGAATGCAGACCATGGACGAGGGCTTGGCCGCCCATCGCAGACGTCCGCCAAATGCCCATACCGGCTTCCTTCGGGGACAGGGTAAGGTAGCTCAGCCTCGATCTCACTGCTTCTCCATTGTGCCACCCCTTGCAAAGCGAAGGCTTGATCCTGATATTCTTCGATTGTCCCAGTGTAGGCTACACAACTCACGGTCTGGAACAGAACATATCTGAAGCTCTACAGCCTTGCACGGCGGCGATATGCCAAAATGGTGCTACAGCGTCTGCACTTGTGCCATGGCTCACTCTCAAAATGTGCCCGAACTGAACACCTGTGACAACCGAACAGGTTGGCAATTGAACTCCCCCTTATTAGACCTACATTCATCTGACCTCGCGAGCATGATCGAGGGCATGAGCCACCACGACTGTGTTCTTAGACAGCCTTAGTTGAGGCTGATCATGACTCGCAGGCCCTTCCTGCTCAAGCGCAGAAGCATAAATCGGAGTATGGACTGCACGTACTGCTTGCTCCCTGAGGTGTGAGCTCATTGCGAATATCAAACAACCACACTCGTGTCATCACTGAAGCTTCCAGAGATGTTCGCAGACTCGCAGTGAATCCTTCTCACTCATCGTAAAGCCTTTGGTCATTGCTCATGAATATGCTATCCAGTATATATGCTTCGTCCCGTGTATTCTATCCTCATCCCCTCTCTTCATGCCCTTACTCACAAGCCAAACTTCCAATCCACACTCCCATGCCTCCACTTTTCCTCTCCAGGCAACTTCGCCTCAATAATCTCCTTCATCGTCAAATTCTGCCACACATCCAATGGCAACCATCCGATCCTCGCCCTATCTCCGAATCCGCCAAACCAATAAATGTGATCCACGATCAATTGTGCATAATGGCTCTCATGGATGTCATTCCCTGGCTGCCAAAATATCGAATCTGGATGACTTCGTAGAAAGCAGGCTTGGATCTTTCCGTCTTTTAGTCGATCTTCTGATACGGGTTCCAAACGTCCGTGAAGCGAGAAGCGAGGTAGCGCAGCGGGCGTGTGAGGTGTGGGAATTTCGTCTTCGTCTTGCGATCTCCAGAGCCAATTTGTGAGTTTGGAGAATGTGCTCTTTGACGACGAGTATGTGTTCTTCTGTGTAGGCCACCAGCGGACGCTGAGGGAGATGTTGGAGCCTTGGTTGTAGTTTTTGTAGGGTGTTGCGATGTCTAGGGCGAGCAGGATGGGATTGCCGCTGTGAGGATCGCAATCGGCGTAGTATTCCATTAAGCCTATCGGTGAGCCTTCGACGTCTGAGGGTCGGTTTTCGGTTGTGGAGGCATCGTCGCTTTTGTGTGATGTGGATGGAAAGACGGTGACGAGGGTACCGACTGTTGAGAGGTGGAGGATCTTTCGTGCTTGGGCGGTGGACTCGCGGATTGTGGGAAAGTGGAAGTCGTCGTCGTTGATTGTATCTGGGTTGGAGAAGATGTGTTGTGGTTCAACTTGTTGTCCGATCGAGCTGGCGAATGCCGCGCCGGCGGTGGCGGTCAGGATGGTGGTGGCTCTCATGGTGCTACCGGTTATGTCTGTTCAACGATGCACTGAGAGCAAGCTATGCTCACGAAGAGAGGCGTCGACAATACATGATGGCACGACCGACTATCAGATGATCTTATCAATTACCGAAACCGAGGCCGGTCGCCGCTTCTGTGTCGCCGCTTTTCCGATCCCGTGCCAAGCATCTTCCCACTCACAGGCTCAATTCAGCATCGACGCCATCACTTGGACCGCTTCACCACACCCAGCGCCAGCAAATCCATCAACGCAACCCGTGAGTCCACATCTACCGCCTCGAAATCACCACCGGATTACGCACATCCCATTTTCGCCCGCCCAAGACCGCTGCAGCGAGCGCGCAGACTGACAGTATTCGCCACCATAGACAGCCCACAGCGTGAACAGCACACCACACCGCAACCATGGGTAAGGTGCACGGCTCTCTCGCCCGTGCCGGAAAGGTCAAGTCGCAGACTCCAAAGGTACGCCAGCTCCCACACCACGAGTCACCACTTCGATAGCGCAGGAGGAGGAAGACAAGGAAAGAGCTACAAGCAACGGACAAATCCACGGACTGCACAATGATTCATCATCTAACATGATATCCTCCAACAGGTCGAGCCACAAGAGAAGAAGAAGGTCCCCAAGGGCCGCGCGAAGAAGCGCATCCAATACACCCGCCGTTTCGTCAACGTCACCATGACCGGCGGCAAGAGGAAGATGAACCCAAACCCAACCTCATAAACGCCTCGTAACCCACCATCAACCTTTCATGAACCGGCAATGAAGAACGAGAGAATAAGCCGACAGCCACAGACGAACGACCAAACGGCCGGCGGACTACGGCGTGGAGGAAGCTTTTTTTGCGTGAAAGGTGGTGGTTGCAAGTGCGAACCGAGGAAGGGAAAAGGAAAAACGAGTCACAGAACATAACAAAATAACGATATGTTTTTTTGCTATCGGGCATTTGATGGGACTATTCGGCCTTAGTACTACTCGTATGGGGTCGGATGTCTCGAGAGTGCGTACGGTTCATCTTTTTGCTCTTTCTGATGGGACGAAGGATGACTGTATGCCTTGAAGAAGGAAGTCGGCTGTTGATATGAAAACGATACAGGAGGCTTCTGGGAGTTCTGTGTACTGTTTCTCACAGTAGATCCGAATTGCACGAGCTTCTCACGCATGTCATGTCGCTGGTCTCGTATGTCAGTCTTTTCCTCTTGCACGCATGTCACTCTTCGCGGCCACAGATTGGGTTCACAGTGGTCAGATGACGTTGCAGCAGTCTGCACTTTAGGATGCAAAGTACATTTTGATTTTTGGTTCTCCACAAAGCGATGGTACTCATCAAGCCTTTCGAATTGTGCCTCATTCCAGTCCACCAGTGTTCCACGAGCCAGTAGAGGAACTTCAAGCAACCCCATCCCCAAGCTCTTCAACGCCAGAATTCGCCACACGCCACAGAAGTGCTACTCTGCAGCCGCGCCGATGTTTCCCTTGCCGTTGTTTTCGCCACCATTTTCGACTTCTTCATCTTCATCCTCAGCCTCTCCAACAACCCTGCCCATCTCCAACTCCTTCATCGCCTTGACGCGCTTGAGCATTTTCTCTCGCTCCTCCAGCTCCTGCAACACCGCTCTCGATCTCTCCACGGGGTCTTGAACAGTCATGAAGATCCAAAGTTTCGGCCGCGCGTCCTGTTCATCACTGTTACTCTCCAATATTCGTCCACTCTCTACTGAATTTCCAACTGGCAGGTTCGGGGTGATAATGGTACATACATTGTTCTCCTCGTTCTCGCCCTCATTTGGAGTAGAGAGACTCTGTGGCTGAGCCTGCCCATGGCTTTGGGTACTCACTTCCCGACTATCAGACGTGTCAGAACTGCTCTTCGCACGATGCTTCAAGCGCGGATGAACGCGCCGAACTGGGGGTGCCTGAACAAGGAGGTTGTCAGAGATGTAACGCTGAGGCATCTTTACCTTTGCTTTGTCTGGTGTAGACGCATCAGTGTCAGCGATGCGGCGAGTGCCACGGAATGCATAGAGAGGGAGGCTGCTTTCGTCGGCCGGATAGAGGTGGCTCATCTCAAGCACTTTCACTCTCGGCTCGTTGGCGTTTGGCTTGGTAGCAGTCGGCTGGGCGGCATTCGGCTGAGTAGCACTACCGTCTGTGGTAGCAGCGTTGGATGTGTCAGTGACTGCTGCAGGCTTCTTCTTCGACTTCTTCTTCTTGCTCTTCTTAGCAGGCTTCGAAGTAGCAGCGTCGGAAGGGCCATCTACGGCAGTGGTCTCTCCGCCATCGATCTGGTCGGGCACGGCGTTGACCTTGGAAGAGGACGCCTAATGAAATGTTAGATGGCATTCAAAGAGGCTTCGCAGTAGTACTCACCTCGACGACAGGCTCAGAACTAATTCCCAAGCCTTGCGCAACGCCAGGACCAGCCGATGAAGCAGCATCTGAGTTGCTTACGAAAATGCCAGTTATGCGACGGAAGATACCAGGAGCTTTGCCTGGCGAAGGAGCGCTCGACATAGGGGCTGGCTCAGGGTCCTCGCCAGCCGTCTCCGAATTGGTGGCCTTCTCTGGAGCAACGACACTCGCTGGAGCGTCGGCCTTCTCCCGAACCACAGACGCCATCGAAGTGTTGGTATTCTCTGTTTTCATTGTCGTCGCAGCAGTAGTAGGTCCGGCTGCGTCGATTTGAGTGTCTGTCGGGGTCTTTGTCAAAGGCTCGACAGAAAGCTCTTCGGGTGGAGCAAGTGGTGCAGCTTTTGTGGGGCCTGAAGTGAACGAGGAAGAGGTGAACGTGGAAGTTGTGGGCCGTGCCGTCTCACTCTCCTCATTTGCACTTGCAAAAGTTTCACCTCTGTCCTCAACAGCCTCAGCCTGCTCCACAATCGGCTCAGGCTTGGCCGTGCTCGTGGCCTTACGCATCGGTATCGGTACCTCATCTGGCTTCGGTAAATCCGCTGAGATGACTCTCGCGCTCGTGCGAGAGTTGCCGCCTTTGGGCGCTTTCTGCTTCTTAGCCTTCTTCTGCTTGCCGAAGAGACTGAATGATTCCGTCTGAGCGGGACCCTTCACTTTGGCCTCCTCTTTTGCCTTGCCTTCCTTCTTCGACTGCACCTGTGGCTGACCACCATTTTCAAGGATGGGCGAAGCTGGTGTATTTGGTGCAGTGACAAAAGGTGCAACTGGAGCTTCAGAAATGCCCGAGCCTCCGCCTTGAGTCATTGCGGATTGCCGCTCCTCGTTGCTTTTGGCTTCCAGGCCCGCTCCAGCTGAAGTGTCAAGCTTTGGCACTGCAACAAAGCCCTTCGACTTGGATTTGGGTAAGTCTGGAAGCTGCACCTTCTCTTCTTCCTCTGACGATTTGGCCGGTTGTTCTTGCTGTGTAGGGGTAGCTGAAGGTTCGCCGGTGGGTTCTTGTACGACAGCGGTCGAGATACCAGTAGCTGCAGGTGGTACTGCGGCCGCTTTGAGCTCAATGTTCTCATCTTCGACTGCCGAACTGCGCTCTCCGCCAGGCGTGGCACTAGCCGTGTGAAAGCTGTCGTCGACATGCTCATCTTCAGACTTGCTTGAGGCATCAGAGTTCTTTCCAGAGACCTCCTGGCTGTCAAGTGCGCGCTCTTGCGCCTCCTCCGTTGTCAACGGCTTGACGAGCGGACCCTTCACCTTTGTTGCCTGGGGCGTTGAGATCTTTGTATCATCAGTGTCAGCAGTAGTGCCCATGTCCATGCTGGACTCCTTGTCAGCTGGCGCATTTGATATGTCCTGTGTATTGCTGACAGCCCCGGGCCGCAGTGAGTCCTTGCGCTTCGCAGGCGTCGTGTGCTTGGTCTCTAGGGCGGCGACAACAGTCTCCGCGTTGGAGCTGGTGTCGTCTGGTATGGGGCTCAGTCCTGCACGACTCTTTTGGGCGTTCTCCTCAAAAGCCTGGCCAGCGGCTTCTCCACGAAGATCGGAAGCTTTCTTCTTATTGCGCTTACCAGTCTTCTTCTTCCCCTTTGGAGTGCCGGCGCCGGAGGCGGCTGGAGTGGCTTCTGCAGGCATTTCTTCCTTCGAAACAGTCATCGGCCCCACGCCTGAGCGGTCATGCTGTGGAAGGTCCGCAGGTAGAGATAAAAGTGCATTGAACGCCGATTTCTGCACGTAGTGCATCGAGGGCGGAGCAGGAGCTATCTCCTTGACTGGGACGCCCATGTGAGTTCGAAGCTGGTAGCGTTGGTGCTCTGGGTCCCAATGCTCTTTAGCGACTTCAACATCTCTGAATACCCCAGGCATGATTTCTATGTGTCTCTGCTTCACGCATTTGCGTGCGCCATGATGCGTCTCGAAGGTAATGTACCTATGCGCGCTCTCAGTCTTTCCTTGGTTGTGCGAATTGAGAGGCGGAGAGATTCTCTCCACAGGACCGAACCTCGTGAAACACTCGCGGAGTTGATCATCGGTCACATTAGCTGGGATCGTAAATGCGATGAGCTTATGCGCGTAGATACACTTGTCTCCGATGACTGTTTTCGTGCAGTGATATTCGTTCATATCGGAGTCAATCACTTTGCCCACCGTTGCTGTGGGTCCTTCTTGACCATGGGAGGCGGCAATGCCGGTAGTCACAGGTGCTGCATATTGCGATGGACCGCCTATGGCTTCAGTCTGAGAAGATGGCCGAGTCAGGATTCGCGGAGGTCCATGAGAAAACTGCTCCAAAGGGCGCTGTTCTGGAGCGGCGTTCTCATCTTGGTGATGCGATCGCCAAGATCCAGAGCTATCGACAGCCCGCTGGAAGTTGTTGGCGGAAGAAGGGCCATTGAAGCCGTGCGAAGGGTAGCGAGAGCCAGAAGAGTAATCGCCATCTGCGCTCGATCTGCTGATACTGTTCCGGCCCCGGCCCCGGCTACGGCCTCGAACGCTCCCACACGTTGCGCCTCTGCCGCCCGATGATGCAGTGCTGTCACGGCCTTTGCCGCGTCTCTGGTCCGGTCTCTGATCAAAACCACCATAAGTTGGCTGCGGTGGAAATGCTCTGGCGTCGCCATGATTCATATTGCGCTCGCTAAGTGGCGGGTGTCCAAAGCCCTGAGGTGGTGGAGGGCCTTGCATGAAAATGCCGTGGCCACCCATATACACAGGCTGTTGAAAATGATGCTCGAAGCCGGGCGGTGGGTGGGGTCCCATCATGTGAGGAGCTGGGGCGGGGTGGGCTGGACCGAAAGGATGGCGCATGTCGCTAGGTGGCATGGTGTATGTCGGTGGTCCAGGTGGCATTGGACCAACTTGAGCAGTATGGGCAGGCATAGGGCGAGACGGTAGTGGTTGTTGTGCGTGCTGAGGTGCTCTCGGATCATAGAACGACGATGCTGGCTGGTATACGCTGCGGTCACCCTGGCCGCGGCGCTTGCCATTAGGTGCGCGCTTCGAGCCACGTTGTGTTTGCGGTTGGAAGTCCTTCGCGTTCGCAACACACTCCCGGGCATCGTCAGACGGCTTGAAAACGGTGGCGGAGGCTTGTACTGGTGTGTTCGTCGAGCTGAATGCGGCAGCAGTAGCGCTCAGTCCAGTGGAAGGCACAGCTAGCACGGGAGCTGTCTGCTTCTCCGGAGCTGCTGGTATGACGCTCGGCTGTGCTGGCGCATTTGTTGGCTGTGTCGAAGATAAAACAGATCCAGCACTGGCGACTTCCATTGGCGGACTCTGCTTTGAAGGAGCCGAGGCTTCGGAGACCGGGGCTGGCTCTGGGGTGTTTGTTCCTGTTACCACGAAGGCCTGCGGGTTGCGCAATCTCCACTGAATACCTTGTACAGCCCAATCAAGAAAATCGGAGCCGAACACGTCGATCTCCTTCTGTTCAAAGAATGTAGTCGCGCAAGCTTCTTCACGTAAAAGCCAACCTTCGAGGTCAGGATTGCCGACATACTCTTTGCTCTTATGCTCGAACCACTCGTTGACCACATGCGGAAGGCGAGTTTCCCGATTGTTAATGGCGATGGAGTACCAGACCTGCTTGAGAAATCTGAAGCCTTGCACTTGACATTCGCTCGCCGGGAATTGGGTCAGGAGAAACTCCTCTTCCGCCTCCTTGCTGGCGTTCTGGGGAAATTGGTGGGGCATGATGCCACCCCATCTCTTCGACTCTTCCTCAAAGAGGATCTTGCAGTAAGGCAAGATGTCGTTGAAGCGACTCGAAGACGCGATGACCGGTGGGCGGATACCGTCGCCGTCGGCGTCGGCCATGGTAGGTGATGAGGCGGAACCCAGCAGAGCGCACTTTGTGCTGGATGGTGCGAAAGACAAGAAGGGCGATGAAAGATTGGCGAAGAATTAGTGAGCGGGACAAATGTCCGAAGAGCCAACACTCGAAGATTGACGTCGATGTTGTTGGCGACGAGAGAGAGCGACCGCCGCGGGTTGATGATTTGTGGTCTGTTGTGGTGCAAGTGCGAACGAGCTCGAGCGTTTGCTCTTGCATTCGACGCGAATGTGAAGCGCGCACTTGCTTCAACCTTCACTTGCAACGCCTCACCACTTCCGTTAACAACATCAAGCAGCCATTGATCTCCTCTCCATAATCAGAACTCTCTCGTGGTGTTCTTGTGCTTTTCGGTAATGGAAACGACGAACGGCGTCGTTTGATGCATGTGCGCGATCAGCGGCTATGTGCATTATCATGAGATAAAGAGGTAGTAGGACGGCTTACATTGACGACACGGGGTTGCGTGCGGAAGACCAGATTTAATGACCCGATGGCTGCAGCACCAACGAGACGGCATTCGCTTGAAGTGCCCGCTATGGGTGCCGTATCAGCAGCTGCGCGTTCCCGAAATGATTTCCGCATCTACAAGACACTGTCTCTGGGCCATGGAAGAAGCGCCATCGGAATAAAAGATTTCTTCCTGATTGGTTTTACTCAAAAAGAGCTGGGACTGTGTCAAGACCTCTGCGCCTGCTACGGACTGTGTTTCCGCAGCGATTCTTCTAGCTGCACAGCCATGTTCTGCTCCTCCACACACAATCAGCTCATACCTTTTCGGTCTCCTTTGGCACCGATTTCACGAGCTTCAAAATCTCGCTCTCGTTCTCTCCGACAACTGTGTTGTATCAGCCCAAGCGTCCCGCTTGACATCCTCATGGTCTTTTGGGTAGCGAGATGTACATACCAGCTCTGCCATTATTCCAGTCCACTGTCACTGGACGCTGGAAAGATGCCTCGCTCTGCTTGAACTTCCTCAATGCATCACTCGTGCCTGTAGCATCCTTGATCACATTGCCCGCCTGCCCAGGACCCAGATACTCCAAGATGCTGCTCAACTGGTCGCTTGTAGGAGCGCCTTCCTGCACATCTAACCGAATCAATCAGTATGTACCCTCCTACTGCAGCAGATACCCTCCACTAGTCTCCCAATGTGATTTCAAAGCTCCTCACATACCAAGCTCGAATTCCGTCCTCTCCAATTTGCTTTGTTTGCTGTGATCGCTGGCCTGATCCTCGGTCGCATGAGCCACACTGGTGGCATTGAGCTGCTTGAGCAGAGTATGTACGCGGGTCGACGCTGGGAGCTTCGGATTGTGGAAGACAGTGATCACGTCCTTGACGCCAGCCTGCAGGATCGTCAGTCCTGAATGTGGGATTGACCAGTTGCGCTTATCCAAGGCGTCGATTCAGCTCACCTCCTTGAACAGATTCTTGAAGAAACTCATTTTGACTAGTGTTGAGTGTTTTGTCTAAACGCCGAAAGAGCGGTTCCTCAAAGTGAAGCTTGACGAGGAGCTTGGACGTGATGTCAGCCCGCCAAGCGGAAGGCGCGCGCGAGTCGCGGATCCTTGAACCCTGTTTACCATACCCCTGTCACGAAAGTCCATACAGCTGTCAGCAGCTCAAAACAAATCCTCTTAAGCAACAACCCCTTCGACACAAAAAGACAAGATGGAATCCCTCGAGACTGCCCTCCGCAGTGTCCTCACTCCGATCACCCGCAACCTCCCCAAACCCATCAGCGATGCCGCAACTCAACTCCTCGGCGACAGCTGCTACCGCAGTCTAGTCCACGACCTCACAATAACCGACTCGGTCTGCCTCAAGCTTGCCATCTCCAAAGCCCTGGGCATCGCCATCATCGCCGCAAGCAGCATAGTGAAAATTCCTCAGCTCATCAAGCTCATCAACAGCCAATCCGCCTCCGGCATAAGCTTCCTCTCATACCTCCTTGAGACTGTCAGCTACCTCGTCACACTGGTCTACAATGCCCGCAACCAATTCCCGTTCAGCACGTATGGCGAGACGGCGTTGATCGCTGTGCAGAATGTGGCAATCAGTATTTTGGTCTTGCAGTTTTCGGGACAAGGCCCTATGGCCGCGGTTTTTGTTGCTGGACTAGCGGCTGCGGGGTACGCATTGTACAATGAGGGTGTGGTGAGCTTGGAGATGTTGCAGTACTCCCAGGCTGGAGCTGGATTGTTGGGTGTTGCGAGCAAGTTGCCGCAGATCATCACGATCTTCCGTGAGGGTGGGACAGGGCAATTGAGTGCTTTTGCGGTAAGTACTGCTGTCTAGCAGATGCTGGGCGATCCTGGAGACTAACTTGGGCTAATAGATCTTCAACTACTTGGCTGGATCGCTGGCTCGCATCTTCACTACATTGCAGGAGGTCGACGATAAGCTCATTCTGTACGGATTCCTGGCTGGATTCTCCTTGAATCTGGTTCTTGCTCTGCAAATGGTCTACTACTGGAACGGCTCGAGCACCAAGCAGAAGAAACTTGACCCTACGAAGGAAGGAGCTCCAAGCTATGCCAATGTCGTCAAGGCAAGTGGCAGCGAGAAGTCCAAGAAGTCGCCCTCGACCAGGAGACGAGGATAAGTCGTGCTCGAAAACGAACTCGATAACTAAAATGTAATGTCTTCTCTTCTATCAAAACTCGTGTTGATCAAATCGTGAATCGTGTCTTCGTTCGACCATCCCTTCAACTAGTGCTGTTGCGCCCTTTCCAACTCTTCCCTAGCCTCAGCCAGCTCCGCCTCAGAAGGCAAATTAACAATCATCAAATACAGCACATCTTCCCTCATAGCTCTCTTCACCGCACCCAGAGGCCCGCCTTTTCTGTTCCTCCTCCTGGCATTTCGGGATCTTGCCTCGCGCTGGAATGTACTTTGACTAGACGATGCTGCCACAGAACTGCCTTGTGAAATACTCGCAGCAGGACTAAGACGCCCAGCACTCGAAGCCTGCTCAGATTGGAATCCGGTGCGTGAAAACAGTTCTTCGCGATAAGCATCTCCATATCGTCTTCTGGTTCGAGGCTCACGGCCCACAGCGAGACGACGCTGATCGCGAAGGAGGTCTCGCTCCATCCGACGCTCGCGCTTGGACGCTATGGGTGTCATTTTGCCGCCCGAAAGTAGCGCAACGAGACCTCCGGAGTACATTGGGTGATTTGGATCTGCTCGAGCCGATTTGAAGGCACGCTGTTGTTCAGGAACTGCGAGCGAAGAGCTGGGATCTTGGGATGCCTATGGAGCTGTTAGCATATTCCCCGATTGGAAGAATGAGGCATCACTACTCACGTAGTCTAATTGAGCCCTGCGATCAAAGTAGTCTGCGAGGAACTTTTTGGCATCTTTGGTTTTGTCCTTGAAAGTCTCCGGTCCTGCTTGAGCTGCTTGGCGATCGAGCTCCGGGAAGATCAGCGGCGCAGATTCTGGTAGCATGGCAGTTCCTCTAGTTGTATTGCTGGCGAGCCTCATATCTTTCATTCGACTGCTCATGCTTCTGCTTCTTGACTCGTCCGAGTGCGTCCTGTTGTATTTCGCAATAGTTTGGTTAGTTGTGACATCGACTTTCTCAGCTTTGATCAGGTTCGCAAGCCCAGCAATGCCAGTGGTAGATTGCTGTATGTCCGAGTCGGACTTGTACTTGACAATCATAGCATAAAGGCCAGCGGGCTTGAACAACTCCTCGTTCATGGAATCGAGGAAGGTGTTTGTTCGTGTTCTGGATTGCACCTCTGCTCCGACCCCAGCAGCAATTTGCACTGCTGTAGTCACAGCCATTGCAATGACCGATGGTACGAGTCCCGCAATGGCGGCAGAGATTTGGATTATAGGGAAGATGGGAGACGCCTGGGAAGACTTGTGGAAGTTCTTCAGAAACTTGAGGAAGACTTCCTGATTGATGCCACAGTCCGCCAACACTGGACTGTATGCCCTGATAAAGCCTCGGGCCTTTTTTCTTGGGCGACGCTGGGGAAGTATCACTGGCAATGGGATCTGAGCTCGAGTGAGAGTGCTTTCTCTTGGCTCCGCTGGCGGATTGGCATTCATGACCTCGCGAACAAGCTCATCAACCGGAGTGTATTGTGCCTCGGACTCGTCATATGTGGGTAGGCCATTGCTATCGGTGGGCTCTAGTGCTTCATCCAGTGCTTGGAGCTCCTCGTCGTCCTCAATCGATTCGGTATCGTCTGTATCTGAATCTTCTTGTGAAGAAATGTCGTCCCACTTCTGATCAGCTGAAGCTGGTGGGCCTGCTTCGAGAGTTCTATGCGCCGTATTCTGTCGATCTGTATATGCTGGAAGCGCTTCCGTGGACTCCATTTGATGGTCTTCTGGTCCAGTGGTAGTACCATGCTCGAGCTCTTCTGTTGCTGCGGCACGGGCTTGCTTCTGTTCCTTGCGATGTTCCCTGTATTCAGCTCCCATCGCAATGCCTTTGCCGGCAAGCTTAGCAACAAGTCCGATTGGCATAATGAGAGCAAGTGTGAAGCAAAGCCGATGTTTGGTTTGGGATGATAAGCCAAACTGCGAGTGGTCTTACCGGCTCCTATATATCTGGGAACACTGCAGCATTGCCCTACTGCCTGTTGACTGCCCATTCCATCCTTCAGCGATGCCGTTAGACCCGTCGCGCTCGGGAGCTCCGCCTCAGCTGCGCTTGCAGGAGAGAGTGACGAAGTGGATGCCCGGCCGGGGTTGAAGGAGCTTGATTCAATGCTTAGCCGAGATGCCAGAGCTTGAGCGGGCCCGTAGCACATGGGCGCGAAGCTAGCCGTTTGCGGTGCGGCTGAGTGAATTGAGTTGCGCGCGAATCACAAGTCGGCGCGACACCTTCCCAGGGCATTGCATCCCAGGCATCGACATACCAGCATTACGCATCTCGCCATCGTCGCAACACTGCAACACTCGTCATGGCGCAGACGCAGACGCAGACTCCGGCTCAGACACTGCCGCAAGAGCACATCAAAGCCATTGACCATTTGCGCATGCGACTGGCCGGGCTCTCGACGTCTCTGCACCTGCTGCAGGAAGACCTCGCGAAACCGCAGAATGATCCTCTGCTGGCATGGTAGGTCGTGGTCGTGCTGACGCGTCGCCTGCAAATGCACTCCTTTGCTATCGCGTAGTGTTAGAAGACCTCGTCGCTAAGGTAAGTTGACAGGCCACAGCTGCAAAAGGCTTCAACGAATCTCGGACAGAACCTCGACGGGCTCGCCAGTGCCTTGAGCGCGCAACGCCAACTATTCACATCGTTGCACCTGCATCCTCTTCCCAACTTTCCCGCGCACACGCAGCAGGGCCTACTGGAGCAGTTGGTGCGCAAAAAGTTGGACCCGAGAGCGGAAGCGTGGATCGAAGAGAGCGTCAATGTCGGCAAAGAGCAGAGCAATGGCGTTGCGGCGGGCCAGGAGTCGGGCACATTGACGGAGGCCGAGATGCAGGACTTGTGGTCGTCAGCCATGGATATACATCAGGAAGTTCTCGCGCCTTGGATGGAACAGGATCTCTTCAGCGATGACTTTACTGTGTTGGAGCGAGAAAATGGCGTGAAGAATGTCGAGACCGGTCTGAAGCGCGACCTTGCCGACGAGGATGATGACGATGAGGACGACGAAGACGATGATGGCGACAAGATGGTCGAAGACACCATGAAGCCAGACATTGTGCAAGCTCCTGCTGCGAATGGTCTGAACACCAGCCTTCCTCCATTGCCATTGGACAGCATGCTCAAATTCGCACATGGGCAGGATGTTCCTTGAGAGTCAGATATGCTGACCTGGAAGTACCTCTCGGACCCAGCCACCCTCGGCGTTCCCCTTTCGCGGCATATCCTCACTTCAGGAGGTAGCTGTGTTGACGGAGAGTGGCTCAGCCGGCTTCGTTGAGTTCGGATTTTGCTTGAACGCAGGAAAACCGAATGGATGGCAAGCGAATACAACGAACTCACATGCCGCACTGGCACTGTCCGCGGGTAGCCCAGACCGCTTGCCTGTGCCGCTTGATTCACTTGATGCTATCACATGAAACTGTGAATGGATACCAATTACCTTTTGCTTCTAGTCTCTTCATGCTTCCATGCCTGCCTTTCCTGACTCACCACCCGACAGAGAATCACAAATCTGGCTTCCACTAACAAGTTCGAACACTTCCACCATAGAGCCACACCAGACCACTACATACCGACGCGGCACTTTGGTGGCCATCTACAAGAGAACAGTCCGTCCACAAACCAGGATGCCTACACAAACAGTTCTGCCGATCAATGCGGACATGGAGTACAGGCGACAGCGAGTCGGTGCTCCCAAGGCATTTTTCAAAGACTTCATACGTGAGGTGATCATCGCCACCATCAATGATTTCAACCTTCACAACCTACAGGATCCGGACAGATTCATTGCTGTCGCGCCTGCAAAGGGCTCGAACCCCATTTACGATCTCTACAGACGCCCTCTCGGGTATGATAGATACTCGTTCGAGGATTGGCGCTGGGAGCCGAAAGTGATGAATGTCGAGCTCGATGCGGCTTGTGAGATCTGGGTCTATGCTCGACACGGATGGAAATCTTTGGTCGAGTGGCTTCAGGAGGGCCACCATCCTGACGATGAAGATGATTCCGATCTCGATGCTGACTTGGGACCGTGGCCGTGGACTGCAAAGGAATCGCGAGAGAGACAACAAGTCTTGTGGGACAAGCAGTGGCGTCTCTGGACGTTCAACGGTAAGAAATTCCAGTTTCAGAAGTTGCCTGCTGAGATCCGGAATTCGATTTACGACTTCGCCCTTGGTCCTGAGCACGACCAATCCCCATACCGGTATGCACGACTCGGGAGATACGGTACCCGCCACATGGAGCGAGGTGCGCTTCCGTTGCCATCAATGAATATTCTATACTTGAGCCGACAGGTTCACGCCGAAGCATGCCACATTCTCTTCGAGAGGACTGTCTTCCGCCTCACAAGCAGCAAAGACTTCTACAGACTGAGCGACAACAAGACACTTGCCAGCCGCATACGACGTCTTGAGCTGGCGCTGTCACATGAGGATCTCCTCGAATGCTTCAAACGAGTAGCGGACTTGCGCCGCCACGGCCTCGATGAGGCAACCGTCTTCCAACGCATGCAACTCAAAGACTTGGTCATCGATTTGGCTCGGCCGAAAGCTCTTATCGATATTGTCATGATATTTCACAACAATGCGAGCCCCACGACGACCCCAGAGTTTGCCTGCCAAAAATTGACCGTGGACAAGATTCTGCGGAAGGCGTTTCCATGGATAGCCGAGCAGCCTATTCGTCTCATCGGAGCGTTGAAGAATCAGCAGAGGAAGGAATTCGAGGCAAAGTGCGCTGCAAAGCGCAAAGAATACCTCGACTGGTGTCGTGCCATGTCGATGGACGGCCACGTTCCAACTTTGGTGGATTATGAGGAGTGGAAGGCAGAGGAGGTTGGTGGAGTGTGGCTCGATGGCCGTGGAGCGGTGGTCGCAGAACCAATCGAAGAGACGCTTGGTACAGCTCAAACAGACGTCGTGAGCGAGGCTGAAGATGAGATGGCCTTGGAAAAGTGTCGTTGTGAAATCATTTGTACTCCAGCGCGCTGGACGAACGAGGACTAGGATGCGACGGCGATGCTGAGTCACTGGTGTGGCGATATCTACAGCGAGCAGACTATCCGACTCTAGCAAGAATCGAGAACGCATATGGTCTACCTGCAGTCGTCTCATACAACATGCTGCATTTGGAGCAGTTGAGAGATGTATTATAGCTAGTTCTGTCGCGCTTGAGATGAGCCCTAGTAGATGCTAGAGATGTACGGGACTCAGGGACTAGTTGGTAGTGTCAGAGCAGAAGTTTCGAGTCTACACGATGGTCTTCTCTAGCTCTTCTACTGCGTCTCGAGGAAGAGTTCTATATCGTAGTCTTGTGAGGAGTGATCTCGAGATGAAACGTCCACGACTTTTGCGAACAAGACTCGAGGCGGCGTTCACGCGTCTTCCTGCCTCTATGCACTAAATCAAAGTCTCCATCTACAGAATATTGTCAAACATTCATTTCTTTCTTGCATGTGATTAGTAGACATTGATTGGTACTGTGCCGCACCGCGATGTTGCGAGACCGGATTGCAGGACAAGCGCGACTATACCATCCGTTACTGCCTTCCTCCCCGAGGCTCCAAGAACAGCAAGACCACGACCAGCGCAGATCTGCAGCAACGCATCACGCGCAATTGACTTCACTTTTGGACTTCGGACCCGTGATCTGAGGAGCTTTACATGCCACATGACTACGGCAACATGTCAAATCAGTCATCCGACCTCGCGTCACGATATCATCCGGCAATATGGATGGTCGCCGGACTGACCTTAGCCTACACCTCGTACAGGCTCCTCGAGTCTTACACCAGCCTACAATCAACCGACTTACGAAGAAGCAACGCAGTACACCGACCACGAAGGAACCGCCAAGAGGGCCACGTAGAGTGGGAGTCGCCTTCGCCAGGCGCGCCTCTGGGAACTATATTGATCCGGAAGGACGACGAGACTCTGGCTATCAACTTAGCGAACACCCGACTTCCATCCGCTGATATGCTGCGACGCATGTATGGATCCGGCAGTGAATCGATCCGCCGAGAAATGCAAAGTCTAGCTTTGGATATGATCCTCTCGAATTGCTTTGCCTCCATAGACGATGCGGAAAGCAGAGCAAGATTGAGCAATTTTGGCCTGGACGAGGTACTGGCCGCGCTGAGAAGTAGAGACGGGGAAGCGATCTTGCAGTCCAGCTACAGCATTCCGCAAATCATGCATCTCGATACTGTCACCAGGGCACAAGTAGAACGCGCCATACATACGCTTTTAACTTCAGATCCTTGGTTTACTGCCAACGCTTCTGGATCTGACGATGAGGTAGTAGATCCAGCGGAAACAGAAGATTGGGAGGTGGATAAGAACGAGCCAAGTCAAGGGCTGCGAGGTCTGCTGTACTATATCGCGGAAAATGAAGCGAAGCGGAAAGCCTATGAGCATCGCGGGATTGGGTGCGAAGAATGTGGTGAACTACCCATACGCGGCATGCGATGGCATTGCCTGAACTGTCC
Organism: Cercospora citrullina; assembly: GCA_013365195.1. Classification (NCBI taxonomy): domain Eukaryota; kingdom Fungi; phylum Ascomycota; class Dothideomycetes; order Mycosphaerellales; family Mycosphaerellaceae; genus Cercospora; species Cercospora citrullina. The sequence goes on along the minus strand of JAASFF010000614.1, from coordinate 222,938 downwards.
GGATTTCGATCTATGCTCATCCTGCGAAACCCATTCGCGACATCCGAAGACTCATGTGTTCGCCAAGATCAAGATACCAGTTCCAGTTCTGTCACAGCCGACACAAGAGATCAAGCTGTGGTATCCCGGTGATCCAAGAAAGATTCATGCTTCTCTTGATGCGAATCTGAGGAAGAAATTATGTCAAGAGTATGAATACGAGGAGCCACAGCTCGACGCACTTTACGACCAGTTCACCTGCTTAGCGAATGTTCCTTGGGAAAGAGACCCTACCAAAGTCAAAGCTGGAATGGACAGACGAGCCTTCAACAGGGCCATGACTTCCGAGCGCTGGCCCGCTGGACTGGCCACAAATGCGATGTTCGATCGCATGTTCGCCTTCTACGACACAGACAACAATGGTATCATTGGTCTCGAAGAGTTTGTGGACGGCATGGCGTATCTGAGAGGACCTAAGCGTTTCGCCTCGTTGCGAAGAACCATACAGGGCTATGATCTTGACGGTGACGGCTATGTGGATCGAAAAGATTTTCTGAGAATCCTTCATGCAAAGCACATCATACAGAAACAGCTTATCAGCGACCAGGTTGACTTTTTGGAGTCGGAGCGAATATTGATGAGTCAGGATGTTCTGCGCTCAAATCAGCCTATTAGCTCTCTTTTCGCGGATGAGCAGATCCCGCCTGGGGAGACTAGGCCTCCAGGTGGCAAACGACCAGACGCGTTTGGTGACATGCAACCATTGCCAGGCACTAAAACGATCCTCGACGAGCATGATCCATTTGTGCGGAAGCGACCACCTCGCGAGCGGTTACGAGCAACCTTGTCTAGATTTGAAGAGTTATTGAACGAAAACGATATGTCCCAGCAGGACAATGATGGGTCTGAAGAAGATACTGGCGTGCGCGAAATTCTCCCCGATGCCGAAGACGATATAGAAGATCCCTACTTACAGGACATCCTCTGGCAGATCACAGAGAATGGTTTCAATGAACTACTCGATCCCCTGTTTCGGACTCGGGAGCTCAACGACCAAGAAATTGTCGACACTCGTGCTGAGAGGAAGCAGTGGGCTTCTGAAATTGAAGATGCCATAGCGGCAGAGGCGCGCTCACGCCAGAAGGAAATGGAAGCTCTCGAGGCCAGTAGACCATCACAAGGAAGCACGAACGAAACATTATCTGGGCGGCAAGCCCCGGACTTGCCCGAACGTGCTGAACCAGAAACTTTCAGCGACGGTATTGTGCCCACAGACTGGGTCAGCCTGTCGAGACGCGAAGCTGAGATCGCGGACGCACCGCTAGACGAATTGCTGAACAATCTCGGCTATGGCTTACGTGACGACGATGCTACTACAACTGGGGGTGATGTGGCAGATTCAGATCCTCGCATTGCAGATTCTGGCAGCTCGACAATCTGGAATGGCAGACCTGCCAGTCGAGCCACATCTCCGCTCAAGATAGCAATTGCCGCCAACGACTATGCAACCTCCACTGACCCAACTCTTCCTCAGAATCGTCCGACTGCCGATTCTGCAGAGGGCAGCAGCAAGATCCCTGCTCCGGCGAAAGCACCTTCAAAGTCTCGACTGAACAAGCTCGCCCAATTGAACGACTTGGAACGAGAGATGGAGGAGCGAGGTGGTCCCGGCAGACTGGCGTATGATGAAGTCGAGCACATCGTCGTTGCGGACGAGAAGCATGAGCTGAGAGGTTTGGTGAAGAGTTGGCTAGAATGGGCTAGCTTTTGATGCTGCGAGACCTGCAAGACGGATGAGCATGTTCGGATCTGGAAGCTTCGGGGCCATTTGTCTTTGAAGTGTGCTGAACAGTACTGCATTGTCAGGACTTCATAAGGCAGTGTTTGCATAGTGTATGAATGGAGAAAGAATTTTGGTTGTGACTTCTTGGAGCCATAATTCCGTATAACTCTTCTGGACACCTGCACAGCGATCAGTTTCTCGCTAATGTGGCTAGATACCTGCAGGCAAGATATTGAACTTCATGCCAGATCCAATGAACATGCAGCCGAAGCACTTATCCGCTCATACGACTCCCAACTATTTCCCTTTCACATGTCAATACCGTGATCATCGACCTCGCATGAAATTCACAAAAAGTTTCCGTCTCCACAATTCTTCTCACGATTGACTTCAAGAACCTTACGTACAAACGCGTGGGATTTCCCGCATATGTATGTATGTCACTGACTCGCAGATACCTTTTCGGTGCCATAGACTCGGTATGGCAATGCAAATGCACGTAGACGAAGCGCTTAGCTCGGTAATCTACATACTGGTTCTGATGAGGGTGTAGGAGCGAGTCATTCGCAAATACTGTATGCGTGATAGACTCGGGAGCCAAGAATGCAAGTAGACGAGCGGTTAGCTCGTCAAGTAAGACTTGATGGTCGGCGGATGAGTGCCTTAGGCATATATCACCTGAGGTGAAATCCGACTTACTGTACTTGTATGCAAGTGGATGGAGAAGGACGGGACCCTGACTTTTAGAGAAGTGAATTTTGAACGATGTCTGAATTTGGTGATAGGACCGTGTCGGAGTACATCAATCTCCGAGGCGATGTGACATTTGCTGCTGAACGGCATGTGAAGGTACCAGTTCGTCGCAGCATCTCTCTGTTTCGATCGTTTTCGAACCAAATTTTTGTGTGACATTGCAGCTCAAAGAAAGTCCAATCGCTGAAACTTCGGTCGATGACACCGAGGTGAAATGCAAGTATTTCAACTGCCGCGAAAATAGCACAAGCAGCCGAAATGCTGCAAAAATCCTGCGACGCAGGAACACAGAGAGCGTACAGTACTTCGTCGCATCAGTGCTCGAGCCCAAACCTCGCTACCATCCCCATGGAGCCACTAACCCGCTCACTCACACAAAACGGGCCTACAGAGCGCCCCAACGTTAGACATAGTGGCGATTGATGGAGAAAATTCATGGATCCTTCCGGCCTAGGCACCACAGGGCGTACGAACTACTCCGGATCCCCCAAGGTCCCCTGGCAGCCTTGAAGAACACCGTTCGTAGACCATGATAATTAGTCTTGCGACCAACAAGAATAATGCCAGGAAATTTACAATCGATTCCGGCTTCTGTGATCGCCTCATGGCCTCCGCCGAACTACGATGATCCCGAGCGGAGGGCGTGGATGCCGGTCTTTGGAGGAATCCTGCAGGGTGTTACGACAGTGTTGTTTACGACGAGGCTGGGTTTGAGAGCTGGCGGGCAGGCTGGAGGGTTTGGACTCGACGATGTAAGGCAGAGCGAAGATCGCTCGAGGCAGAATGATGCTGACCTCGCAAGGCGCTTCTCGTGCCAGCATTTTTAGCAGGCACCGTTTTCACGGCCTTCTGCCTGCTGGCTTCGGAGTCGTATGGTATGGACCGGCACATCTGGGATGTGAGGCCAGAAAAATTCGAAAAGATCGTTCTCGCGGGATGGGCAGCGCAGCTGGCGTTCCTCGTCAGCACCTGCAGCACGAAGATATCAGTACTACTCTTCTATCGAAGACTGACTGAAGGAAGTTGCCATAAACTCTGGAAGGTAAGTGAAAGATCGGCGAACGCTGACTCGCAGCTGATCGTTAGCAGTATCTGATCATTGGCGCCATTGCTTTCACTGCATCGTACTGCATCGCATTAGTGCTGGCACTCATCTTCAACTGCTCTCCAACAGACGCATACTGGAAATCTTACGACCCCAAATACTCCGCAAACTACCACTGCATGGACACGAAGGTGCTAAACCCACTCTCCGGGGCCTTGAGCATCCTCAGCGATGTGTACTCTGTGCTTCTTCCAATGGCCATCATGGCCAAGCTCAAAGCCACGAGGCGACAGAAAATCGCGCTCAACGTCGTCTTCAGCTTCGGATTCCTGGTAGTGGGCGCAGGAGTCGCGCGGACATACTACCTTGAACGCTTGGGCACGCACTGGGACATTACTTGGCTGGGCTTCGATGTCCTGGTCTGGTCGCAGTTGGAACTTCAATTGGCCATCATCTGTGCAAGTGCACCGGCGCTCCGAGTCCTTTTCCGGCGATATTTGAGCAGTTCGATGACACGAGCCATGATCACGTCGAAGCTCAGCTCGGGCAGGAATGCTCCTCAGCAACAACATTCACCGCCAGATGACACGGAAGCCATCATCAGTTATTCCTCGAAACAATGCAGGCGATCGATGGAACATAGTAATGTTGGGGCGGCCGCGTTGAAGAAGAAGGATGTCGAGGCGAGCGTGAAGAGCATAGACGGCATGGATGATACCTGTTACCCCATCAATGCGCGTTCCTCAACGACATCAAATATGCCAGTGCAGACGCCTGAAGCGTTCGAGACTTTTGCGTTGGAAAATCTGCGAGAGCAACGGAGGCACTTCATACGTTGAGGAGTGGTGAAGCTCCTGCTGTTGCTGTCGCCGCTGCACGCGTGCATCATCACGATCGAGGAGAATGCGTCAACCAGGTATGGAATATGTATTAGCCAACGGTGATGTGTTCTGCATCGGTCAGCCCGCGAGGCTTTGTCCATGGTAGCGAGCCACACGCACCCCTCTTCAGCCGCGCATTGCATTGCATGCAAGCAAGCGATTCATACGCACATCTCATGTCATGCTTATGATCATGCATTGCGCGGATCAGTCGTTACGTCCCTCCTTGTCTCATGAATACGACAGTGCATACGATATTGCTGGGCTGTCGGCTGCTCCGGCGGTTGACGTACATAGATGTGGCTTCTTTGAAACGGTGCATGCAGGCTGATGAGGCTCCGTCAGCTCCGGAACAGGCTCCAGGCCAGGAACGCGTATTTCTGGGCGCGTGAGGATGATGGAGCCGACATGAGTTTCGAGTCTCGACCCTCTGACGGTGATGTGAGGATGTTGCCTTGTCCCACGTTCGAGGACTACTGCGGTACCTGCGTGAGACACGTGGGATGGCGTAGTGGCAAAGGAGAGCAGAGAGCGAAAAAGGGTGCAAGAGCAAGAGCATTCATTTGGTGGCTGCGATTGGACGGGCGGCAGGTCCGCCCGAACTGACGGTCTCTTTTGCACGGCCACTTCTCAAGTTTGAACCAAGGCAAAGCATGCAGTGAGATGCGGCACTTTGGCATGCACAAATGCACATCATCATGATTACCTGATGAGAGCTCCGGATCAGCAACACCACGAGCAAGTGTGATTGAGTTCAAGTCGAGCCCACGCGGGAGAGACAGCTGAAGAGGCAGCTGCGAAGTAAATAGACTTTCGCCTCATTACATTAGCTTGTTCGGCAGTGGGGTGATTGTCGCTGTGTGTGTGGACTGTGGACTGCACGGCTACGAGCGGCGCAAAGCAGCCAAAACTCTCTTGCACTCCCCTCTTCACGTGAAGAACCCTCCATTCTGCTTCTGCTGCTTCTGGAGTCCTAGGAACGTCTCTTCGTCGTGGCCCGGGATCACTTGACCTCTCGTCTGGCGTTCGATTTGCTTGAGTCGGCAGGTGCTGCGAAACCAGGCAGGATGATCGCGGGCGAGCCAACCTTGGGGAATGCCGTCCCGCCACTGGAGAAGAGATGGTTAGCATGGATGAGGCTGGAGGAAGTATGGGACCGGACAAGGAACATACGTTCTCGATGACGTGGCAGTGGTCGCTGATGAAGAGGAAGGTGCCGCTGTCGGGCATGTTGATTTGCATCCCGATCAAGCCGTCCGTGTGGCCCGGTAGGTGGTGAAGTGTGATACCTCTATTGAGCGTTAGTGCATGCTGGTTGTCTGCAAGGTGTGGGTCGATCTCACTGGCAGAAGTCCAACGTCCTCTCATCGAATGTCTTCCAGTTGCTGCTGACTTTTAGCAGTGCGAAGCACGATGAGAAGCTCCAGATTATACGACTCACAGATCCAGTCTCAAGTAATGCTTCAGATACACACCCACATCGGCACCCGTAGCAACCGACCAGAATGCCGAGCGCAATTCAAGATCATGCACCCATATTTCGATGTCCTTCCTGTCGAGGAACAAATCCAAGCCGCCTGCGTGATCGAGGTGAAGATGTCCAATGATGATCTTCTTCACGTCTTCCAGTTTGTGCCCTGTCGCTTCAATTGCGGCGTCGAGCTCGTGGTGCGATTCGTACTTGACTCGAGTAAAGACGTCGGAAAGCTGAGGTCCCCAGACAGTAGGGTAGTCTTTCCCGCAACCTGTACAACACGGAAAGCTTTCAATATGTCATTCCGTTGCCAACGTGTCTCGAGTGCTCTATCTCACACACGGCCAAGAACGACGGAAAAGAGGTCCCTTACCTGTTTCCCACAAAATCACACCTTCGATGGGATGATCAATCAGGATGCAGTACATGGGCAGCTGTCTCCGTTTGTTCACAAATGGCTGATCTTTCGTGCTGTGCAAGCTGGTGTTCCCGCCTCGTACAACGAAGCCTTCATCGCACTCCAACCATCCGACTTCCAGTAGCCAGAACTTGGTACCTTTTGGGCAAACATTGGAGACGTGGTTCGGAACGGCACCCTCGTCTATTTGTCGTTGAATTGCAGCCGCCATGATGTATGGTATTGCGGTAGTGACTCCGACCCTGACAGAGGCGCGTATGTGTTGCAGCAGGTGTTGCAAATGTCGTATCTGCAGGCTTCCGCCCTGCTGTGGTTGCAGTCCAACTCAACCATTATCTATTGCTCTTTGCGACACATCACCTCGCAGACCTTCCCTGCTGCCCTCCATGCTACAACATGCGCATCGAGGGGATTGTGCGGGGAGCTCCAGGGTGGTGACAGGGAGTTGATAGGACGTCGACCCCATGCACATCGATGTTCCCAATGCATCCTCGCGGGCTTACGGAGTGTCCCAATCGTGCTGCGTTGGTCTGGATGCAGCAGTCGAGCACGCGAGCTTGTGAGTAGCCGGTGGTTGCCATTCCGACCTGGTTGTCGGCAGCTGCTCCGCGCGTCTCGACCCTCGACTACTGTGTGCATCGCGTGCGGTCGTCGTCGCGTGATGTGCAACGGGGCAAACGAGTCAGATGCACGGTCGCCGGCTCACGGCCACGCGAGCCGATGCCACACTGCGCCCGTGGGGGTGGGACCCAGAGCACGATTCAAACGACCAGCAGCAACCGTTTTCGCTGTCGACATCGAGGATCCTGGAGAATGTGACGGACCAGTCACAGCCTCGCGGCTGACCCAAGAGATCTGCTAGTCGCGCATGAGATGCATCGACGCATGGGCGCATCGCTGCGTGTGCTGCAGGAGTGCTCCGGCGGCCTGGTCTGCACGCTCGGCCGTTGCACCAGCTGGCAGCACACTGCGCGCGAGATTTGGGCAGACCGAGTCCTGTACACGGACACCCGTGCGAAAGTGACTGATCTCCTCCACGCTGGACGTGTCTGGCCGCCTCCCCATGTGTCAGTGGCCACTTGCGACCTGCTATTTGTGGTTGCCAATTCTGACTACAGACCAACAGCTCCACATCATGGCTGCGCAACAGGAAACTCCGCGTGGGATGCGAAAAAAGTATCGGCCGGCCTCACGACACAATTCGGCGGCTGACGCTTCTCCTCACCATGCTGTCCGAAGTGCC
>JAASFF010000614.1:165495-215296 GCA_013365195.1 Cercospora citrullina | reverse complement strand
ATGGCCCATCACGTTGCCACGCCTGGCCGTTTGCTGGGACTCGACCTATCATCCTTCCCGCATATGATGCGTAGCACCTGTGCTTGACAAGTCATATTCACTGCTCCAAGCCGGCCGACTTTGTGCTTGTACTCCCGCCTCGCACGCCCTTTCGATATCTTGCTTCTCGATCGTATCCGCGCTTCTTCCTTCCCTCCCATAAGAGGCCTTCTCAATCCTTCTCTTCCTTCAAGATCACCCAACTTTGGGCACCTGACACCATATCCCCTCTCATCATGGATCAGTATCGATCGACCTCAGCCACTCAGTCAAGACGCCTTCGATCAAAAAACTATGCCCTGACTTGGGCAGGACCCGACGATGCCCCGAGCATTGTTGCCATTGAGTTCGACGCTTTCAAGGGCGAGAAGACCAACCACATCCTGTCATATCGCGACTTCACGCAGCCAGCACATCGCCAGCGAGCACTGCTCATGTACCAGAACGCCATGACCGGCTCGGATAGCATTCGCAGGCGCAAGAAGTCTGCTTCAGCTCGCCGTGTTGAGCGAAGACCCAACACTGATATCGTGCGGTTTCGAAAAGTGACAGATGTGGAGAACAAGTTGATCATCTCGTGGGCAAAGACGGAGATCAAGACTTACACCGAGGATGAGTTGGCCAGTCCGGCAGACAGCGGGCATGAAGGAGAGGCAGTGATGAACCGGGAATGGTTCGCACTGAACGAGAAGCTGAAGAGAGATTATATGGGTACCCAAAAGCATTGTTGTATGTTGCTCGTCTTCCCATCGGGCATCCCTCTTCACTAACACATTTCCCAGACATCAGCATGCTCGCCACTTCTCCTGCGTATCAGCACAACGGTGCAGGCACAATGCTGCTTGAAGACATCCTCCGAGAAGCCGACGATGCAGGCATCGAATGCTATCTCGAGGCTACCGACACCGCCAAGCCTCTCTACGAACGCCGCGGCTTCGAAACGGTCAACGTGTTGGAGTTCGATCCCTCTCATTACGGCGTTCTTGGGTTTCGTGTCGAGCGCCAGACGATCATGGTCCGCGGTGCCTTGGACACGATCACAAAACAGCGAAAGCCTGTCCGAAGCTGGCATGAGGCAACCGGTCGTGAGGGTTCGCCCTCCCCTTCTCCAAGTTCCTCGAATGAGAACAGCGAGAGTGAAGGCAGTGCTTGATGAGATGGCAAAATTTGCAATACACGGGACACGGCGTTGTTGGATGAGCTTGACCTCCTTGAGTGGCTGGCCGGTTGGAGGCTTGGCGTTGCGAAAGAGAAGATTGCATTGCATTGGTGGTGGTGGTGGTGGTTTGTCCAATGGCCTACGGGATATGGTATGTTGCTGTATGGTATTTACCAGGAGTTCAAAAGCGGGTACAGGGGTAAAAAGAAGGACAATATTGATCATCTCTCTTGGTTTCAGCGAGGGAGCGGTTGGGTAAGGGTGGGAAATGCGAAAAGCAGCGATGGGATAAAATGTCTAGTATCTTTGGATAGTTGCTGGCATCAATCGAGCGTATTATTTCAAACTGGTTTGCTGATCTTCGGTCATGATGTTGGCATTGAAAGACTATGATTGGACTTGTGATGAGGTTGAGTAGATGTTGAAGGAACGCAATGTTCTTCCGGTCAATGGGCCTGATTCTCGACTGAGAGCTAGTCCTCCAGAATCCTACTTCAAAGGTCCTTGCCAATGCCTATGTGATATCAGAAGACGAGCAGGCCGAAGTTCGCGAATTCGAGCTGGTGCAGCAAAAGTATACTTAAATGCTACGCCTCGTACTCTGTACATGAAGTCCTCAATAGCTGCACAACTTATCATTGAGACTGACTTACGTGACAATTTCGCACAATGCCATTGTTGAGGTCTGGAGCGAGATGCGCGATGCGAAACGAAGTCGAAGCCAGAAGAGCGAGAGTGGGGACACGAGACGAGGAAGGTGAGCCCCACGAAGCTTTGACGCAAAAGCGCGCTATCACGTGCTGCGTTATTGCGATAGCACATGCACGTCATAAAATCTGAGACTTTAAACATTCGAGGACGACGAGCTTCCTTACCACGGGCTTCCTTACCACTCACAGACACTCTCCTGCCTTTGTTCAAAATGTCTCTCCAAACCTCCGCAGGACCAATCAACGCCGAAGATGCCGACAACTTCGAGGAAATCGAAAAGCAGTTCGCCGTCAAAGGTGAGCCAGCCCCTCCACCATACCAGTCACTCCAGAAAGCACTAACTTCTTGTTCTTTCTGATCTAGTCGTCGAACATATGTCAACATACTGGTCCATCCTCGAAAAACTCCCCGGCTCCAAACTCCGCCTGACAAAATACGACGACGAAATCCTCGAGCACTTCAACAAAGAGTTTCCCGACTTTGACCTCAAAGCTACGATCAACGAGGATGATATGAAGAGTAAAGAGGGGAAAGAGAAGTGGAGAAATTTCATCAATGCGTATGAGAAGAAGATTGAGGATTATAATTTTGGGGCGATGGTGAGGGCGAATCCGGCGTTTGAGTATGATGAGAAGGGGACGATATTTGGTGAGTGAGAAGAGTGGATTCGGTTGGTTTGTTTCAGGGTGTGGATTTTGCTGATAAGTTTTTCTTTTTAGCTGTTCGCATGCAGTTCTATGCGATTGAGATTGCGAGGAATCGGGCTGGTTTGAATGACTGGATTTATGAGAAGGCTAAGGCTAGCAAGTCATGAGGCTGCATCGCGAAAAATGCAGGCTTCTGCCAGTACCAGGTGGAACACGTCTGCCACGATCAGCTTGCGACATAGAGTCTCTGGTTGGGTCACTCACAGCCGTATTGGATCAACCCGCCACACGACGCTCGGAGCAGAAATCAGAAGGTGCCGCGAAAGATGTCGAGCACATCCTTATAGACCTTGACACTCGGAGGACACATTTTGGGCAATGCGACGAGCCAAATCATCTGCAAAATGGTAGGTGAGGTGGATATACCCCAGGCGCGCAAGGGACGCAATAGATAGAGCACATTGCATTGTTCGGTGTGCGCGGGTGAAGAACAATCGTAAGCACATTCTTTCTCCCGGCTTCGTGCACACCTCACCAAACCAGCAAAATTCACGCCTCAAACGGTGAAAGGCCCGTGCAGTTCGAGCGCCACTTCGAACAAACAGCGTTGAAAGTTTCACTTAGTCTACAGAAAATTCTAGCTATCCACATGGCACTACGTCCGCATCAACAAGGTCAATGGCCACCGAAGAACCGCGCAAATCTAAGGGACGCCGGCGGAAAGGCTCGACAGACAGTGATGCCAGATCGATAGCAGAAACCGAAATCTCGAACGCCAACACAATCGAAGAAACTCCCACGAATCCAGCACCATGGCGCTCGTTGCTCGCCTTCTCGACCAAGCGCAACCTTCCAATCTTCATCTCGGGCATCATCGTCTCGATTCTAGCAGGTGCTGCCGGACCAGCGCAAACTCTCATCGTCGGCGAACTGTTTGATGGCTTCACCTTGCTCGCCAGTGGACAAGCTACTACCAATGAGTTCATGAAGCGCGAGTCGAAATACATCATCTATGTTACTGCAATCGCGGCCGCGAGCTGGTTGTTGCACTCTCTCGAATTCATGCTCTGGCTTGCGTTTGGAGAACTACAAGCTGCATGTGCCCGCGATAGGCTGTTTCATGGTTTGATGGCCAAAGAGACGGAGTGGTATGATATGCGGAAGAATGGAATCGGGGCTCAGTTGCCTCGAATGCAGGCGCAGATTCGCGAGTTGCAACTTGCCTCTGCTCAACCGTTAGGATCGATTTTCGCGCTGGCATCGACGGGTATCCTATCTCTCGTGCAGGCTTTTGTCAAGTCGCCGAAGCTCACAATGGTGACGCTCGCTTCGACGCCTGTCATCCTTGGACTTGCGGTTTTGGCTGGCAAGCCGATGCAGGTAAACCTTGTCAAAATGCAGGACAAGCTTACTGAGGCTCAGAAGTATACCACGAGTGCTTTCACTGCTATCGAGACAGTCAAGTGCTTCAATGGGCAAGAGATCGAAGCGGCGAAGTACAAAGGTATCATCGATCAGGCGGCCATCTTCTATGCTTGGGTCGCGCACGGCAGCGCGTTGCAGATGGCATTGGTTGTCATGCTTTCCGTTTCCATGTTCGTCCAAGGCTTCTACTACGGAGGTGTGCTGATTGCCAAAGGCGAGATCACGTCTGGCGATGTGGTCACCACCTTCTTCTCAGCTGTTGGCGCCTTTCAAGCTATCCAAGGTATCTTGCCGCAGATGATCGTTCTGGAGAAAGGCCGGGCAGCGGGTTCCACATTGCGCGCCATCATTGCACAAATCGAAACGAAGTCAAAATCGGACGCAGCACTAGAGGCTGTGAAGCCCACGGTATGTGTTGGCAATATCGAGGTCAAGAATCTAACATTTGCATATCCTTCTCGACCAGATGTGCCAGCCGTACAGGACATTACATTGTACATACAAGGCGGCGACGTTTCTTTCCTGATTGGCAGAAGTGGATCAGGCAAGAGTACAATCAGCCAGCTGCTCATGCGCTTCTACAATGCGCCACCGGGCACCATCATCGTCGATGGCGTTCCACTGGAGAGGCTCGATACCCAGTGGCTTCGCTCGAACGTAACGCTTGTTGAGCAGACCAGTATGCTCTTCAACGATACTGTGTTCCGCAACATCGCATTCGGGCGAAAAGATCACGAAGATGTGACGAAGGAAGAAGTAATGGAAGCAGTGCAGTTCGCCCTTCTGCAGTTGATGATATCTGACATGCCAGACGGTCTCGAGACCATGGTAGGAACGAAGGGAGGCGCCATGTCTGGAGGCCAGCGTCAACGCATGGCATTGGCCAGAGCAAGACTAAGAGACACTCCTATTCTGATCTTGGACGAGTCGACCAGTGCCCTTGATCACATCACCAGAACCTTGGTCATGGAAGCACTTCGAAACTGGCGCAAAGGCAAGACTACGATCATCATTACGCATGACATAACACAGATCTTGTCCGATGATTATGTGTACATGCTTGAGGCTGGCAAAGTTGTGCAAGAGGGCTATCGCAGGCAATTGGAGACTACAGAGGGCACTCCTTTCCAAACTTTTCTTGCAGAAGACGAAGTCAACGCTGTCCAGCCACCACTTGACATCAAAGATCTCGACTTCAATGATCGGGACTCTTGGACTTCAGACATCTCATCGGAGTATTCACCTCGGCCGTTACCCCAGAACAGAGCCACTTACTTTGATCCACTTGATGCCGAGCTCACAGCCACTGAGAAGAAGCGGCAATCAAAGCTACCGAATGTCTTTCAAGAGGGTAGCCTAATGCCGATTATGAGAGCTCCCAATCAGCACGGCGTCAACTCGCCATTCGCTTCACCATTTATGCGAGTGACCTCAAACTTCTCGCCTGTGGACATGGTAAACATCACCTGGAATCGTGCCTCACCAGCAGACCCTGCGAAAGATTTCACGCAAGTCGAAGAAGGTGCCGATAAGAGAGCATCATTGGCTTGGGAGAAATTCCTCGACCAGACTGGAAAGCTGGCTGTCGATTTGCGACGAGCACGACCTGGAGTGACGAGAAAACGTCGCCCGCTTGAAGACATCGAGGAAATTCCACTTACAGGCCCTGATGAAGCGCTTGCTGCTCTGCAGGGGCAAAGTGCCGCGCAACAAGAAGCTGCGAACAATACTTATAAAGTCATTTTTGGTACAGTATGGCCCGGTATCACTGCGAAGGGAAGACTTTGGTTGATCATCGGCTTTTGGGGCGCGACGGTACATGCTGTCGGGACACCAGTGTTCTCGTGGATCTTATCCAAATTACTCGCTACCTACGCAGTACCTGGTGGACAGGAATCGAAACAGCTGGCGTACTCGATGGCAATTCTCGGCGTCGCCGTTATCGATGCCGTTCACACATATGCTTACCGGTTCCTGCTGGAAGTGGTTGGCGAATGGTGGGTAGATGGCATCCGCAACAAAGCCTATGAACGCATTCTCGATCAAGATAGAGAATTCTTTGCAAAGAAAGAGAACAGCATTCCAATTTTGGCGGAAAGTCTGGACCGCAACGCAGAAGAAATGCGGAATCTGGTCGCTCGGTTCGCTGCTCTTGCATATGTCGCTCTGATCATGACGACCGTTTCGATCACATGGGCCCTGATCTCGCAGTGGAAGGTCACCCTCATTGCGCTGACTCTCGCGCCATATATCTTTGGCGTCACGAAGATGTTCGCTAGGGTAGCAGAGACTTGGGAAAGTCGAAGTAACGATGCATCAGACAAAGCTTCAGCCATATTTACAGAAACATTTACCAGTATCAAGACGGTACGCGCTCTGACTCTGGAGGACCACTTCCTCGAGAAGTACACCGATGCCACTAACCAGGCTCTCGTCGTTGGTTTCAAGCGGTCCTTCTACGCCGGCTGCTTCTTTGGACTTTCCGACTCAGCAGGAAACTTCGCAACCGCCCTCATCTTCTACGTAGGCGCCAAAATCGCCACCGAAGGCGCCGACATCAACGACATCATAACCGTCTTCGCCATGCTGATATTCTGCATCGTCAACGTAAGCGCCATCCTCGAATACATTCCGCAAATGGCCTCCTCTAAAGACACAGCCGCCCGACTCCTCCGCTTCGCCAAACTGCCCAAAGACTCCCACGAACATCTCGGTAACACCCGCATAACCACAGTCGGCGACATCGTCCTCGACAACCTCAAATTCAGCTACCCTTCCCGTCCCGACCAAACCATCCTCAAAAACATCAACCTCCGCCTCCAACCCGGCACAACAACCGCCATAGTCGGCGGCTCCGGCTCCGGAAAATCCACAATCGCAAACCTTCTTCTAGACCTCTACAGCACTTCTTCCCTCCCAGGAAGCAAACCCACAGACCTCACCTTCGGTTCCCGCTCAATCCAACACATCTCCACCCCTTCCCTTCGCAACATGATAGTCCCCGTATCCCAAACTCCAACCCCCTTCGCCGCAACCGTAGCACAAAACATAGCCTACGGTCTCCCCGAAGGACATCCCCTCAACAACGAAAAATCCATAATCTCCGCAGCAACCAAAGCCGGAATCCACGAATTTATCCTCTCCCTCCCACAAGCCTACTCAACCCCCATCGGCGAAGGCGGTCTCGGACTCTCAGGAGGTCAAGCACAACGTATCGCAATCGCTCGCGCTCTAATCCGTAACCCCTCAGTCTTAATCTTAGACGAAGCAACTTCAGCTCTGGACATCGAAACCGCAAATCTCATTCGTCAAACAATCCATACTTTGATCGAAACTTCTCGATCAGATCCTAGTCGTTCACAACCTATGACAGTGATTATTATCACGCATCATAAGTCTATGATGGAAATTGCGGAGAAAGTGGTTGTGTTGGATGAGGGTAGGATAGTAGAGACCGGGACTTTTGCAGAGCTGAGTCGACGGGAAGGAGGCGCGTTGAAGAATTTGTTGAGTGGTGGGGAGTGGATGGGGGAGATTAGTAGTACTAAGCGGGTGAGTAAACGAGTGAGTAGGATGGCGGAGAGGAGGTCGGGGATGCCAGTTTTGAAGGATGTAGATTGGGGGATGGAGAATAAGGGAAAAGAGAGGGCGAAGAGATAAGGGTGGTAGTACAGTAGTTGACTTTTTCGTCTTCGTTTTGCAAATAAAATTCTCGTTTTCTCTGCCTAGCTCTGTGTGTCTGTGGTATCTCTCTTTCCTATCCTTCCCCTCCTATCTTTTCACAAGCACGTATTACAAAAGCCGGGAGGGCAACTCGCTGAATCGCTGCTGATGATTTGATGATGATGTTGATACATGAAATGCTGTTTTTGGAAGATCGAAGTTTCTTTTTTCATGCCCAGTTCAGTGTCGTAGCACATGGTGCGAGGGCGTGATGGTTGTGAGCAACAAAATTGTATGTCCAAAGCTGAACATATCATTGGCAGATCTTGCTCAAGGTCCTGACCGCTTCTGTTGCATCAATATTGTTGCGTTGTCGATGAAACCATCGACGATTTGCACGAAAGCCGACTCTCCACCCTGTATCAGTGGAGCCAGTTGCTTTCGAAGCGCGCCAGCATCGACTTCCAGCTCAAGCTCAAACTTGGGCGCAAGGCCAACTTGGTCCACCTTCGTCAGATCGATCTGATAGATGCCATTCAGATGCTTGTAGGAGAGTCGGTTCTTGACGCGTGCGGGCTGATTCGGCCTATCTGGCGTCGGAGCTTCAACCAAAGCTCCTGGGTCAAGGTCTGCACGCATGAGGTTGCACTCCACGTTCATCGTGATTCGAAGATCGTAGTCAGCGAGAGGGTTGTATACGTGCAGATCTGCGACTTTGACCTTGATGATGCGAGACTTGACTTGGCCCATGCGGCCGCTCTTTGGACTCGACTCCGTTGTTGTGCGCATTTTGGGATCGCGCGGGAGGTGGCGTCGATGTATGGCTTCGGGTAGGGCGCTCAGGCCGATCTTGGAGAGCCTCTCGAACGTGTCGGTCTCTTCCAAGTGCTCATATGATAGTTTTTGACGTCCTGGGTGAGTATGCGTATTTCGCACTTCTTTATTGAGGAAGTCATTCATCGCCTTGTGCTCGTGCTTTTGAACATGTCAGCAAATGATCAAGACTAGGTATCCACTCATGGAGCGAGATTGTCTGGAACTCACCTGCTGCATCTCGCTTTCGAAACTGCAGTTGACTTCGGCGTACTGCGGCGAGATGACGACCATATTTTGGACTGGCAATGCGAAGCGTTGACCATTGCTCTTATTGAAGAGTCGGCCAACTTTAGCTTCGATCTCAATCTGACCTTCTTTCGGGTCTTGGGCGACATCCTCGCATGCCATAAGCTGTGAGACGAGCCAGTCTGTTACGGCTTTTGTGAGCGAAGGCATTGGGGTAGTCCATTGAATCGTCTTCTCCCAAGCACCGCCCATTAGTCTCCTCATACGTAGCATATCATGATCAATGGGCGGATTCTCGAGCCAAGGCGCCGCGAAGTTGACACCAGGGGCGCCTTGCTGGGGTGGTGGCTGTTTTTGGCCATTGGCTTGCGGGACCACTTGAGGTGGAGGGTTCGCGGGTGGTCGGTTTCCAGATTGCTGGGGTTGCGGACGAGGTTCCGGACCATTTGGCATGACACCTGCACAAGTTGTCAGTATTGCGTACCTACTTTTGGGCGCCACGTTTCGTACCTGGCATTCGGAGACGAGGGTTGGCAGGATGAAGACGCGCCCATACAGGTCGCTCTGTATACTTCCGCCGCCGCTCTCGCTTCACAGGAGGCTGTAATGATTCCGACTCGGCGGCTGACCGCTTGATTCCACGATTGCTTGCATTCGGCGACGCTTGCAAGATGCCATTCTGCTGAGCAGGATCAGGCTTGATAGGCGTATGATGTTGAGATCCAGGATGTTGATGCGACGACATGTTCTGAGGAGGACTTTGTTGCGGTCCTGATTGTGATTCGTGTTGCGTAGGTGCAAGCAGATGGCTCATTCCCATTGGTCGCGGCTGATGCTGAAGTGCGGTTGCCGGAGCTTTGTTTGCATTCGACAAAGAATTGCTCGAAGCGGAAAACGCCGGAGAGTGCCCAGACACTTGTGTGTGGTTTTGTGGAACTCCGCTTACCGCACTGGCTTGATGGTAGTTCGCCGGTGATGGCTGCACGTGATTTTGTGCTTCTGAAAACGACGCCGCGCTCGTCGTGGAGGGTTGCAGTGAATTCCTAGCGCTGTACGCCTCGTGCTGGCTGCTGTGGCGCGACCCAAGTGAAGGTGGTCGCGGCGGCACCTTTGTCTTCGGGCTGACAGACTCACTTCGCCCGCGATCATCAATCACAGCTGTGTATTCACTTGCACTCCTGCGTGGCGACTGTCGAGGATGCGCGACTGGCGACTCAATCAAACTACCAATACTCGACTGATGTTGAGCGGGCGACCGCGCCACATAACCATTGGAAGCGCCCGAGACGGTTCTCTGGTGGAACGGGCTCGTGGCGTCTATTCCATTCATGGCATGTCGAGGCACGTGTGTTGGAGGTCCCAGCGGAGTGCTTGGTTGCGAATGCTGGTGCGGGAAATGAGGTTGGTGCTGAGGTGGCGGGTGGCCCATCACTGCGCGAGGGCTCTGACGCATAGAGTGTGGCGTTTGGCTGTGGTGGGAAGATGCACCCGGGGACTGTGATGGATGGTGGGCGTACTGTGATGGCGATGGCTGCGCTCCGTATGGATTGCCATAGCTCGCGGGCCTGCCGCCTGGCGTGGTTGACGGATATGCCTCGTACGGTCTATGTTGCTGCGATGGTGGCCCCGCAGTAGCCGGACTCTGCAACGGGTGCTGCTGCTGTTGCTGTTGCTGAGGAAAGGGATATGAAGTCGAGCCTGGAGTCGAAGCTGAGCCCGGAGTACGCAACGGTGTCAAGCCTCTGCTGTGCGATTGACTTGGCGGTCCTGATGAGCCCGGAGGCTGGCCGTATATTGGGCCTTGCTGTTTTGCATCGCTTCTGCCCGGCGGAGGAAATCCTGCGGCAGGGTAGACTGCTGATGGCCCTGGGGCCCCATTGCTAGCCGCAGAGGGTGGCGGCGCATGTTGTCCACCGCTTCGTCCTCCCGACAATGGCGGCGGTGCAGGAGGCGAGCCCTGCGACGCTTTCTTCTCCGGTGCCGGTCCATCATTCATCAACGAACGTAGATCCATCTCGTCCTCGCGCTGCGCCGCAGCTCAGATACAGCGTGTATGCCTCGATGCGCCGGCGCGTGGGAGTCTCGCTGCTCAGTGCGCGCTGCTCACAGCGCATTCCTCAATTCGCGCAACCGTTGTGGCCATGTGGGAGGCTCCAGAAGTATGCGCAGTCTGCGGAGGCCCGCTCGGGGGTCGCTCAGTACGGGCTTCGCGCGGGACTGCGCTTTCGACTCGGGAGTTATCGATGGGCAATTGCAAGGACATGCGCCTGCAGAGGCGATATACGGCGATGGAGGAAATGGCGACAGCGACAGCAGGGCGCTACGGGGATGCGCAGATGGATAGGTGGTCTCGTCGTGCCGCAATCCTGAACAGAAACGGACGACTTGGCGCGTGAGATGATCGTCTGTGGGAGCTGCCTCAGCAGCTCGGAGACCAGCACACGCAGAGGGTAGCAAGGGAGCAGCGATATGTAGCGTGAGAGAACAGGAACGGCGAAGACCTAACGTGGTTCTGTAGAAATGTCGTGCAGACATGCAGCGGGCGTGGACAAGAAATTATTACGACGTCGCGTCAGACGTCGTTCGGGCGGCGGACGTTTGCGCCAAGTGTCTGAGCTGTGCAGCGCTGGTGATGCAAGCGTGTTGATGCCTGCAGACTGAGGTGCGCATCAGCTGCTGCGGCATCACTGCTATCTCTGCTTTCCATCAGCACGTCCGCCACGACTCTTCTCTTTGCTGCTGCTGCTGCTTGTATTACCACCGTCATCGACCGTGACCCCACCATTCGCACTGTCATTCTCGTCGCCGTCCACCTTGCCGACACCTTTGCAACCGCACATCATCCCCGGCGCGCCTGCCGCTAGTTCGACTTGCTCTGTCACCGAGCTCCATCTCCTTCGATAGCACACGCCATCTATCCATCACCCATATCAACGAACACGTCGACTGCACGATACCGCGATCGAATCAACGCGCGCTCACGATGGTCGGCTTGACCTCTGCCGCCGGCCTGGTGGGCTTCCTGACCGAGCAGGACCAGGAACTGCAAGCGTTTGCGCTGGAACGACTCAACGATGAGGTCGACAGCGTATGGACCGAAGTCTCGGGTTCGATTGGCACAATGTAAGTTCTGCCGCCTGAAGAGATGCTGTTCCGATAGCTTTGGCGATGGCAGTGGAAAGTGGCGATGGTCAGCGGAGATGACGAAGTGCTAACGCAGTGTTCCAACAGAGAAGCACTCTACGAAGATGAGAACTTCAGCCATCGCGAACTCGCCGCTCTTGTCTTATCAAAGGTCTACTACCAGCTGCAGGAATATGACGAATCCATGGTCTTTGCACTGGGCGCTGGGAAGTTGTTTGACTGGAAGTCACAGGACGCCGGCGAGTACGAGGAGACCATCGTCGCCAAATGCATCGACACATACATCTCGCTCTGCGCGCTTCACAACCCACCTACTCCTGCTTCAGCCACCGGCCGCCACGGCTCCGTCGATGCCGAAAACGCCGCGACTGCATCCCCGACAACGCCTTTCTCGCAAGCAGCGCTCCCATCCAAATCCCTCCTTGCTCGTCAGGACGAGAAAGCATGGGACTCTTCTGCACCCGGAGGAGGCAACGCTGGTGTTGCTGGTGCTCACCCACATCCTCTGACCTTGCCCAA
This sequence comes from Cercospora citrullina, assembly GCA_013365195.1. Taxonomy (NCBI): domain Eukaryota; kingdom Fungi; phylum Ascomycota; class Dothideomycetes; order Mycosphaerellales; family Mycosphaerellaceae; genus Cercospora; species Cercospora citrullina. The sequence goes on along the minus strand of JAASFF010000614.1, from coordinate 202,927 downwards.
TCAGACGAAGAAGGCTCTGCAGAACGTGGTCAAGCGCATCTTCGAGAACTGCTACGAGAATGGTGCTTACAAGCAAGTGGTTGGAATTGCTGTCGAGGCTCGCAACATGGAGGTGCTGAGGGAAGCTATCATACGCTCCAGCAAGGCCGAGACCGGCAAGGGCAAGAAAGCCGCAGTGGGAGGTCAGACAGAGGATCTGATGGAATACGTGTTGGACATTTGCATGAATGTGGTTCAAGAGCGTGGACTGCGGAACGAGATACTCAAGCTCATTCTTGACCTCCTGAATGAGATTCCAAGCCCAGATTACTTCGCCATTGCCCGCTGCGTGGTATACTTGAATCAACAATCAATGGCTTCGGACATGCTCCGATCTCTGGTGCAGAAAGGCGACGGCAAATCCTTGGCGATTGCATACCAGCTGTCCTTCGATCTGTACGAGAACGGCACACAAGAATTCCTGCAAAAGGTGATGGACGAGCTACCTGAAGAGGACGCGGACGAAACTCAGCAAAATGGCAGCGCGGTGAGGCCTTCGACACCTCATCCAAACCAGAACGAAGAGGCCACTGAATCCGATCAATTACTTGCCGAGCTCAACGACTCCGCTGGCGCGCCACAGACATCTTCTGTCGTGACGTCAAGAACGAGACCCAAGGACGATACGCAAAGCAAAGCATTCAAGTCAATTCGTAGCATCCTGCGCGGCACGACAAGCATCGAACTGAACATGGAGTTCCTTTACCGACAAGCACGCACGGATCGTGCTATTCTAAACAAGATTCGAGACTCACTGGAAGCACGCAACAGCATTTTCCACACCTCCGTCACATTTGCTAACGCTTTCATGAACGCGGGCACTACGGTAGATAGCTTCTTCCGTGACAACCTCGAGTGGCTGGGCAAGGCCGTCAACTGGAGCAAATTTACGGCAACCGCTGCTCTCGGAGTCATTCACCGCGGCAACATCAACAATGGCCAAAAGCTGCTCGAACCATATCTTCCAAAAGAGAACGCTCAGACTAGCGCGGGAAGCACCTACAGCCAAGGTGGATCCCTTTATGCCCTGGGCCTGATATATACCAACCACGGTACCAACGTCCTGGATTACCTCCGACGTCAATTCAAGGCAACCCAAGAAGAGGTTGTACAACATGGAGGCGCTCTGGGTCTTGGAACTGCTGGTATGGCTACCGGCTCTGAAGAGATCTACGAGGAGCTCAAAAATGTGCTATATGCCGACTCTGCCATTAATGGTGAGGCAGTCGGTTTGGCTATGGGACTGGTCATGCTCGGAACAGGCAATCTTCGCGCCCTCGATGACATGATTCAATATGCACACGACACTCAGCACGAGAAGATCGTGCGCGGTCTTGCTCTGGGCGTGGCACTCATCATGTATGGCAGGCAGGAAGCTGCTGACGAGCTCATCTCAGGCCTTCTCGAGGACGCCGATCCGGCTCTCCGCTACGGCGGTATCATGACGATTGCGCTTGCATATGCTGGCAGTGGCAGCAACAAGGCAGTGCGCAAGCTCCTACACGTCGCCGTCTCGGATGTCAGCGACGACGTGCGGAGAGTGGCAGTCATGAGTTTGGGCTTCGTGCTCTTCCGCAAGCCGGGCAGCGTGCCGAGAATGGTTGAGCTGCTGTCAGAGAGCTACAACCCGCACGTGCGGTACGGTGCCACCATGGCTCTTGGTATCGCGTGCGCAGGTACTGGCTTGGACGAAGCCATCGATCTGCTAGAGCCAATGATGAAGGACTCCGTCGACTTTGTACGACAAGGTGCCTACATTTCCATGGCCATGATTCTGGTGCAGCAAAACGATGTAATGAACCCTAAAGTCACCGCACTGCGGAAGCAACTGCAAAAGGCTATCGGCGACCGACATGAGGATGCCATGGCCAAGTTTGGTTGTGCTTTGGCACTAGGCATTATCGACGCTGGCGGACGAAACTGCACCATCGGACTGCAGACGCAGACTGGCAACCTCAACATGCCTGCCATTGTTGGAATGGCCGTGTTCTTGCAATACTGGTACTGGTTCCCACTGACACATTTCCTCGCGCTCTCGTTTACACCAACGGCCATTATCGGTGTCGATTCGGACCTTGAGATCCCAAGCTTCAAATTCCACAGCAACACAAGACCGAGCCAATTCGACTATCCACCTGAAGTCGAGGTCAAGGCAGAAGAGGCTCCAGAGAAGGTCAAGACCGCTATCTTGTCCACAACAGTCCAAGCCAAGCGAAGAAAGGCCGCCAAGGACAAACAGAACCGCCGCGAAAGCATGGACGTGGATCCGACACCGGAAACGCCCAAGCCCGACGCAGATGCAGACAAGATGGACACCGATGATAATGTCATCGACACCAGCAAGATCGGCGAGGAAGGCGAGAAGGATACCAAGAAGAAGGCTGAGAAGGAGAAGGTGGGCTACGAGCTCGAGAACATGAGCCGTGTGCTACCAGGGCAGATCAAGTACATCAGCTTCTCTTCCGAGGGCCGGTATCAGCCTGTCAAGAAGGTCAGTCCACTAACGATCCATGTTCAAACTCTAATCACTTGCTGACACCTGTTTAGCCTACTGGCGGAGTCATCCTTCTTACCGATACGAAACCCGACGAATCAAAGTCTCTTCTCGAATTGAAGGCGAAGAAGAAGACTGCCGCCGCTGCTCCCGCGCCTGGAGCTGGCAATGCTTCATCATCAGCGCCTCGGGACACAAACATGGGCGGTTTCGAGGCTGCTCTTGCCAGTGCAGGTCTCACTGGCGCAGCGGCTGGTGCTGGTGTGCTTACTGCTGTCGACGAAGATGATGATGGCGAGGAGGCGCCCGTGCCGGATGCTTTCCAGGTTGACGAGGACGAGGCGGAAGAGGAATAGGTGATCCTTTGAAGCTCTCTTGCTCGCCTGGGAGCTGAGCTTGCGGGACTCAGTGACGATGATGGCTGAGTGTCTGATGGAAATGGACGATTCGGCGGCCGCTCGCCTTATGATATTGGACGCGCTTGCACAAGTGGCAGCAGCGATGGTGCTTATTTGTGAGGACGGCGATGGAAATTATCGTCGCAAATCTCTATTGCATTGTACTGTACAATGGAACATGGAACTACTGCATACTATCTGTGTCGTAGTGTAAGAAGAGGAGTGGAGAGGAGTGAAGTGGAGTGGAAATGTATAAATACATTTTATTTTCGAAGTGTGCTCTCTCCCATTCCCATGATGCCATCGCCTTGGAGTCTGTGGGATCAGATTTCTTTATCTGACAGGCGGTCTTGGATATGGTCGGTGATCACTAGTTGCTGTGTGTGATTGCCGGCTGGCTGTCACGAGATTGTTTGAGTGTTCGCTGTGGTTGCAGAAAATATGAACATGCTTCACTGACGTGGTCACTGTTGAAGCCTGTCGATGTTGCTCACTGACTCGCTCTTGCTTTTTGCTGGCAGAAGGTGATGTTCTGGGGATTCGTGTTAATTCTGAAGTGTCATGCCATGCCACGCTGTTCATACTCGATTTAGGATGAATCGGGGTATCAGTGTTGTCGTTGAGGCTGTGCTCGAGAATTGGCATTGCTGCTGTTGTGCTTTTTATCCGCACGCTGATGCACGCGTAAGCCGTCAACCAGGTATGTGCTGTCAGGTATACGGATAACTCGCTTGGAGGGTCTCTTTCTGACTGCGCACATTCTTCGATTGCGACATTCTTCCGGTATCGTTCGGGTGCAGTGGGGTTGGATTCTTCAGGATCGCTCGGTCTCGTGTGGAGGCAGGTCTCGAGACGAGTAAGTGTTTGTTGGGAGTTGCGCGATTCGGTGTCGGGAGCGCTGGATGTCAACGGGAAGGAGTGGGGTGGTGCGGTAGAGCTCTATCAGCTCTGTCATGTCTGGCAGAAAGCAACCGCTGGGTGAAGACACACACGTCTTGCGCGTGTGGCAATCTTGTTGTTCACCTGCTGCAGGTCGCGTTGCCATATCTGGATAGGGAGATGAGAACAGAACGATTCTCTCCGTACACCTAACTCCATCGAGTGTTGAAGCTGCCATCTTTGCGTGAATACGACACACTAGAGCGTACTGCTCTCGAATGAGAATTCCGAGTTCTGGGGTTACCAGCAAATGGGATACTGTATGTCAGTTGGTCTAGGATGCTCGACCGAGTACCGGACGGCCTATCCTGGAGGCCAGCCGCTTTCCGAGCAACCGAAGAACAACCCAGGTAAGCAGGAGGTCGAAAAGAATCAGAAACGAGTCAAACGACTCCAGTCTCAGGATAGGGCTGCCGGGCGAACGGGATCGACAGGCTAGGTTCGCTCCAGACAAGAAGAACGACTGCGAGGTTATTGAAGATCTCCACAGGCATATGTAGGGCCAAGATTACAACGTCCCAACTTGATGCTTGGCGGAGTTTTATGGGTGTCTGCCGGATTCGACGAGCATAGAGGTTTTGAGGGTGGCTAGGTCTCAGAGTCGTGAAAGTCGGGTACGTCTTGCTGAGCGACGTGTCATTGAGGATTTCCTGCAGGTTCTGTCAACTCAGCATGCAGAGGCGGCAGAGGAGAGATGATTCGTGGTGCTTGTCTCGTGTAACCAGACACAAGAGGAGCAGTTCCTGTTTCAAGTGCTCTGCCCCGAGATCCCTGTCCAGTTGTACGCGTGTGGATGACAGCGGAGATTCTTGACGCCGCGGCATCACCGTTTGCGGACCCGACACCGGTGCACAGCGTGAGAAGATGACGGTAGGTGTGACGGTTGTATCCACGTGTCGCGGGGAGTGTCGAAGATGGAAATAATGGTCGGTCCGTGTTGCCGGAAGAGGTGGTGGAAGGGAGGGAGTGAGGTTAAAGTTCGCTAGCATTTGTCGCGTTGTGACTGCCGAAGTTCTTGCACACCTTCCTTGTGATCCCATCCAATTCTGGCCCGATGTGCGGTATCCCCGGAATGCTTCACTGAAGATGAGATGGCGTTTGCCATGTAGCTAATGCGGCGGCGATCACACGCTCCAGATCCAGCGGGTCAGGTCCACACGTGTCGAGCAATGGAGGGCAGGCAGGACTCTCCCTCGCCATGCCACGACAAGAGCTCTTGCCTGTGATCTGACAGCACGATGCAAAGGCGGTGGCAATCGGCGTGTCGGAAAACGACACTCTGCATCAAGACTTCCCTCCCCAGCCACGAGGAGCTATTCGAGGAAGCGCAGGGCATCAGCATGTGGCTCGATGGAGAATGCGATGCCTTGCGTGCGAGGCCAGTTTCCGACGCCGTGTAACACCGCACGGCATCTCAGCAACCCAACGAGGCTCCACCAAAGCCCGTCACTCAATCACATCGCTCGACGATTGCTCGCATAGGCGTGGCCTGAAGATGCCGCCGCCCGCTCATGGTGCCGCCGTCTCGTGGGCGGTGTTCCGCATTGCGTCCGGTTCTGTTCGCGACTCGACTTTTCCCCAGCATCATCCCGGCTCGCCGCCGTACCCTCAGTTGCAAGTCCGTCTTCGCGAACTCAGAGGCGCCCGCCGCTGCCGTTGTTGGCCTTATGTCGAGCTGGCTGCATGAGACCCGACGACAGCTTCATCGTACTCGATTCCTCTTTCTGTCCGCCGCCCATACCACGCTGTGGCGATCCATGGTGCTCTAGTGGACGGCGGTACTTGGCCATGTTGATATCGCGATAATTGCATCACCTACCTGGCATCCAGGCCCGACAGCACTCATGCAGTTCCCTCCGCTCACGGTCATTGCTACATGGCCGCCGGCGAACTATGATGATCCAGTTACAAGAGGACACGCTCTGTTCGTATTAATGGTCTTCTTCTCCGTGCTGGTCGTCATCTCGTGTGCCGGCAGATTCTACTCTCGCATTTACATCAAGCACTGGTTTGGTTGGGATGATGGCTTCATCATCATTGCTCTTGTGAGTATCTTGATAACAGCACAATACAGTATCAAGCTGATTTCATATAGATTTTTGTAAGTTCTACTTGCGCTCCCGCGAGCTCCTTGGCTGACCATGATAGACCATTGCCATGAATGCCGTCGTCATTCTCGCGAATCAAAGATATGGTTGGGATCGACACATCTGGGACGTGAAGCCGACTGTATACCAAAATGCCGGCATCGTTGCCTTCACTGCAAAGCTGCTCTTCGTTGGAGCGTCATCGTTCACACGCATATCATTGATATGCTTCTACTACCGACTGGTCAAAGACAGTGGCATCAGTTGGTTCAACAAGATCCTGCATGCGAGCATGTTCTTCGTAGTCGGGCTTGGAATCGCCTTCACTTGCATCGGCATTTGGCTCTGCATTCCCGTGCAGGCATATTGGCGCTTTCCGCCCAAATGGCCCTACAAGTGTTTGGATGAAGGCACTACGACTTTAATCATCGGCATATTCAACTGTATTGCCGACCTGCTATGCACCTTACTGCCAATACCTCTGGTCTGGCGACTGAAAATGCCGCTGAAGCACCGCGTTGGTGTGTGCGTCCTACTTAGTCTTGGCTTCATAGTCACCATTGCAGGCGTACTCCGGACATACTTCATCTGGCAATCCCTTATCAGCAGCTGGGATGTGACATGGTACTCGTATCCGCTCTGGATATGCGCCACTATTGAGATCGATCTCGCAGTTGTAGGTTTGGAAGTTTAACAGAGTAGCAGCTCCTATCACTAACTGGTGTGTTTAGATCTGCGCCTGTGCCCCATCTTGGAAACCGATCCTACACCAACCAGTCGTCCTCTGTGCAACCAAACTATCCTCAAAATTCTCCAGATCTGGCAGCTTACAGCCAACACCCGTCGCCTCCGGGTCTCGAACATCGAAACCCACATTCTCCTCGTCCAACACCTCAAGATCCATCAGATCCTCGCTCTTCAAACTTAACTTCCTTCGCAACGGCGTCATACCCTCGGCACATGACACGCAATGGAGTAATCACGAACGGGACGAAGAATACGGAATGCTCCATCTCCACAGCAGCCGAGGTGAGAAGAATATTTGCGACGTCACGATCACCAGTTCGAGCCGCGACGAAAACCTTCCCAGTTGGCCTGCACGAGTCGCCACAGAGCAGGGCACAGGAGAGACACGGCGGCCAGCTTTGGAGATAATGAAACAGAGGACAGTAGATCAAGAGGTGGAATATATTAGTCGGGCAGGGAGTTCGAATGGCTCGAGACACTCGCCTACGGAATCCGCACCTAGGACAAACGAATTTGACAGATAATGGGGAATTCCTGGATCGGTCTAAAGCGAAGGTTTCGGACAAGGCATGGCGCACAACAGAAGCTGAATATTTTGGGCATTTCGGTGGATTTGGAATGATTATACATGCGGAGTGGAATTTGTTTCGGTTTTTGGTTATGGTTGAGATACCCGGTCGGTCATCAGAGCTGAGAGGGAAAGCACAAGGAAAAGGTATTCAATGTTATTGATGAGATGTTTTTATGAATGTTTTATACATGTATCACTAGAAGGCGCGAGACAGCAGAGCACAATGTTTATGCAACAGAGAGCGAGAGCAAAATTGAAGAGCATTATTATTACTATGACCAATTATGATTTACCACTGTCATTTCTGCAACCAGCCAAAGAAATGTTATCTCGCAAAACGCTCCAAAGTTTGGACCCGCCTCTCCGGTCGCGCGTTCTCGTACAGTCATGTTCGACGTCTCTGCTCTCCTCCTTCTCTCCATGACTTTCGTTTAGAAAATCCTATCATGCTCTTCATCTGGTTTTAATTGTTCCATACCATAATACGGTAATTGTTGATCGCTTTGTCCTTCTTCTTGCAAATTCGATTTATCGTTTAGGGGACGATTCTCTGCATGTCGGCCTGTTGGGCGGTGATTCGCGAGCGAGCCTTTTAAGATAGATTTTGGTTGTGGAGCGAGGGCGGCGGATGCTGTTCGGATGGGAAGTTGAAATTTTACGGGATGTCGTTTCTTTGCTGCGGAAGAGAGGGGGGGTTGGAGAGGGGGTGTTCCGGGAGGTTCGACGATTTGGGAGGTTGTTGTGCTGTGGGCTAGGGGGGTTTTGCTACTGCTGCCGAGTTGGCCGGTTTTCCAGGCGGCGTTGTTGTTGCTTGAGGAGGCGGAGCTGGTGGAGTTTCGGGGGGAGGGGGTTGTGCTGCTTTGCGGGGAGACGGAGGATGAGGAGGACATGGCGGCGGTGTAGATTCCTGAGGGGGAGAGGGGTGGGACGCGAGCAGGGCGGTGGGGTGCGGGTTGGTGGAGGTTGTGAGCATGTTGTTGGTGGTCGAGGTGAGTGGGGAAGTATCCTTCTGCTCCGTTTGTGGCTGGTCCGGATGGCGTGCTATCTGGTATGGTTTGGATTGTGTTCATGCTGGACATACTCGCTCGGGCTGTGACCGATCTGCTGCGCGCGGAATTGAGATGCATTTGCTGGATATCTCGTAGTCGCAAATGGTCGTTTCCGGACTCTCCGACTGGTTGCATCCATTGTCCGTATGGGACTGCACCAATGCCTCCCGTAGTGTTCATGCTGGGGGGATAGTTACCGCCGAGCACGCCTGTCCTGTGTTGCTCCGGCCCCAGATTCTTGCTGGCAACTTCATCAACCATGAATCCATTGTATCGTGGACCAAATGATTGCCTGGCCTTCATCTTATGAGGTATTATCGTTGACGAGTAGACTGGTTTGATTTCAGGTGGGAGTTCGACGCCTGCCAATGCTGCTCCCAGGTCCGCTTGACTTGGCGTGAGGCCTTGCTCAATCGTCTGGACCATTCTGTTGTCGAGCTGGTATTTGAGCTGCTGACGACCCAAGTGGTGCCCAAACCTGCTGATGTGGGTTTCAGCATCATTGATGTGGCCGTCAAGCATTGCTTCGACATCAAAGACTAGTTGCTGGAAAGCTTCCTTCTTACTCGGAGCGAAGTTCCGTGCTGCGAAGGTGTGCAGGAGCATGTCTTCGCGAACGTGGCCCGGTTCAGGCAGGTCGTCCATGATTGCGAGAGCGGCGCGCCACATTTTCGAATGCGAGCCACCCCGTAGGATGAAGAGATGGACTTTTGAGTTCGCGATAGGACGCTGTCCGTTCGAAGAGAGCACTATCAGCGCAGTCGCTATAATGAAGCATTAGCTAAAAGTGCTGAAATCAAGATTTAGATACACCACGATTCGTGACGTGGATAACACGAACTTATGAAGTCGCTTCTCTCAGCCTCTGTCTGCCATATTTGCCAGCCGAGCGGTCCCACTTTCTTTTTGCGCTTCGGCGAGTAGTCATCTGAGCCCGGTAGAATGTCTTCCAGGCATTGTCGAGCGACTGATGTTCCTTGTGGACGAACCTTCACAGCAAATGGTGGCTGCCGTTGTATGCTCTGAATTGACGTGTCGTCAAGGTCGTATTCCGCCTCGTCATCATAGTCTTGCGCATATTCATAGTCGTACTCCTCATCGGCGGCGTAGTCAGACTCTACCGAATACTGAATCTTTCTTCGCTGAAAATCATCATGTAGAGCTTGTTTTATTAGACCATCGACCTTTTCTTTGCTAGGCGCAACGCCCATCTCGTCAGCTACGACTTCATCAAGTTGTAATGAATGGAACGGAGGAGGAAACGCGGGAGACAGTGCAAACGCATTACTTTGTGGGAAACTTCAGTAAGTCAAGCTTATGAGCCTTCCGCAAGCTCCGTCCGCTAGAAGAGGCAAGAGAGCGGATGTCAAGGAAGAGAGCTTTGAGTGTTCCTGGCTATCGTCTTGTGAATCCACGCACAATGCTGTCGCGGGCCAATCCGAACGTAGCAGACAGATCAGGCTTTCCGAGACCACGGTACCATCTGTGAACCAACCAAGCAGTAAGACCCACCATTGGCAAGATCGAGGTGACTGCCATTCCCTCCAACAAAATCTTCTTCTGTCGCTCAACAACTTTGATGACCTCAGAATAACGCTGGTTGCTGAAGCTGACCCTGCTGTATTGCGTGGCGAAACCTGTGCTTGGCAGCTTGTCCGAGAGAAACTCTTCAATCTTCTTACGAAGCTGGACAACCTTAGAGGTCACACCGGCACGCATATCGTAGAAGTTGGCCAAGGAAAGATCGTTGATGGCGTGTGCATCTGCGATACGTTCGCTGTTGTAATCTCTCAGTGCCTTCGCGCGACCTTCTTCAGTCATGGGGTTGGCATCTAAATGGGAGAACAAGACGCGGACGTCCTCCAATCCTGCATTCATGCCTTGTCCATAGAATGGTACCATGGCATGCGCTGCATCACCAAGGATAACACCGCAATCCTCAAAGTAATGTGGCGAGCACTTGATATTAACAAGTGGCAGGTGAGGATTTTCCATGAACTGCTCTCTGATCAGTTCTGGTCCGATGAGGTCAACAGCTCCTGGAAAGTGCTTGTTGAAGTAGAGCTCGACGCCGTCTGGGTCTCTCTCCAGAGCTTCAAAATCGCCAGATGGCGCAAACAACGTCGAGGTAAAGGTCTTGTCAACGCTTGGAATGGCAATGAACATCTTGTCCGAACCAGGCCAGATGTGCAGATGATTGGGGCTCGTTCTGAAGCCATCTTTGGCTGATGGGGTTCTCACGCCTCCCTCCTCTGCGGGCGGGATCTGGAACTCGCACCACAGCGTATCGATGTACGTTTGCTTAAAATCCAGGCGTGCGAACTTCATCATATGAAACCGAACGCTACTGTGAGCGCCGTCGCAGCCCAGAATCAAGTCGAAATCGATCTCAATCTCCTCAGGTCTACCAGGTCTTCCACTGAAGCGGGTGTTCTCACTCGGCCGCCTCGAAGTGCCCTTGAGTTCCAGCCATGCGAGTCGTCGGCGAAAGTCCACACCAGTGATCTTGTGGCCGAAACGAAGCTTGACATTCGGCATATCGTCGAGCTCGTCCAAAAGCCTTGTGTTGAGATCGCCTCGATCAACAGCGTTGATGGCCCTTCCGTTGACATCGTAGGCTTGGGTGGCCTCAGTGAGACTGCCTTTCGAGTCTTGACTGTGGATCATGCGCCCATACATGGGAATTGTCTCGTTCATGATCCCATTGAGGAGCTCAGGTGAGCCCGAATGTCGAAGTGCATTGATGCCTCGTTCCGAGAGCGCCAAGTTGATGCTCTTGGTGAAGTTGAGGGGCGTTGTAGACGCATCTCGCAAATCTGGCAATCGTCAGCTATTGGGTCGTCGCTCAAGAGAGAAACACATACCCGGCCTCAAGTCATAGACCTCCACTTGCCACCCTCTCCTTGCAGCGTAGAGACCCGCCAATGCACCCACTGGCCCTGCGCCGATCACGACACACTTCAGCTTGGCGGATTCAGCCATGGCCAACGAAGCCAGTTCCTTGTGCGAGAATGAGTTTGGTCGAGATAGTCATTGCCTACCTCAAACACGGAGAATGTCGACTAACTCTCTGAGAATCGCACAGTCGATGACTACATGTAGGAGGCAGGACTTCCGGTGATGCGATCCGTCATCGGCCGACATCCTCAGGCACAAACTTTGTGCTAGCTTTTGCTTCGCGCTTTCCGTATGCACGACATCCGAGCACCGAATACCCGCACACGGCCAGACACGATCTTGCAGCACGATACTTGAGGCGCGACTGACGATCTCCTTTGGCGTGCCCCACGAAATTCCCTCCGGCCACACCCGTCGTCGCCTACGGTCGACTACAATATGGATCAAGCGCCGGCGAAAGAGGTGGTAGTCGAGAAGGCAGCGAAGTGCGAGGGTGCGGATTGCGACAACGATGCCGGCACACTGCAATGTCCGACATGTCAAAAGCTGGGCAAGGCTTCCTTCTTCTGTAGTCAGGATTGCTTCAAGCGGAACTGGGTAGGTCAGTGGTGTTGGTCGTAGTGCTGCAGAGAGGATGTCAGCTACGAATGTAGGATAGGATGTAGACTGATGTGAGGTAGGGTGAACACAAAAAGCTCCATAAGGCACAGAACAGTACGCTTTCCAATATCATCACGCCCAAGGTCGTGTCCTTACCAGACGCAGATGGCCACTTCAACCCATTCCCTTCATATCCATTTACCGGCACTTTGAGACCTGTCTATCCTTTATCAGAGAAGCGCAAAGTACCGGCCTCGATACCACATCCCGACTATGCTCACAATGGCATACCACAAAGCGAGCGGGTAAGCAAACTGCCTGTCATGAGATAAACGATGTGCTGACAGCGATGAGGTTTTTGTTGGACGGAATAAGATCAAGGTCCTCACCAAGAAAGAACAGGATGGCATGCGCAAAGTTTGCCGCCTAGCACGAGAGGTTCTAGACATCGCAGCACGAGCAGCAAAGCCAGGCGTCACGACAGACGAAATTGACAAGATTGTCCACGACGCTTGCGTCGAACGTAAAGTCAGTATCCCTTTCGAAATCTTGGACTGCAGCAGATTCCTCAGAAGGCGCTTTTTGCTGACGCCTCGCAGTCGTACCCTTCGCCACTCAACTACTGTCACTTCCCTAAATCTGTTTGCACATCACCCAACGAGGTTATTTGCCACGGAATTCCAGATCAGCGACCGCTCAAGGACGGCGATATCCTGAACATCGACGTGACTCTGTACCACGAAGGCTTCCACGGCGATCTGAACGAAACTTATTACATCGGAGACTCGGCTGTGCAAGATCCAGACAATGTGCGGGTGACGGAAGCTGCACGAGATTCGCTGGATGCTGCTATCGCCACGGTCAAGCCAGGCGCTCTGTTCCGAGACTACGGAAATACAATAGAGAAGGTGGCGAAGGCCCGGAATTGCCAAGTGGTGAAGACGTACTGCGGCCATGGCATCAATCAACTCTTCCATACTGCACCTAACGTGCCCCACTATGCGAAGAACAAGGCGATCGGAGAGGCCAAGCCTGGCATGTGCTTCACGATTGAGCCAATGATCACGCTTGGCAGCTACAAGGACAAGACGTGGCCCGACGATTGGACCAGTGTTACATCAGATGGCAAGAGGACGGCACAATTTGAGCACACCCTGCTCGTGACCGAGACCGGCGTTGAGATTTTGACAGCGAGATTGGAGGATTCGCCTGGCGGCAAGGTTGCTATGCCTGCAGGATATCTTGCTGACGGCTCAAAAGCGCCAGAGACGAACGGACAAGCGAACGGTGACAGCCAGAGTTAAGAGAAGTTGCAGCAGTTGTTACTTCCAGGAAGGCGGATGAAGGGCTAGCGACAAGTACAAGAGTCGCAATATGAGAGAGCGCGCGGAAGTCGTTCTTGCCAGTTGAACGTACTTGCTCGCGTAAGTGCAAGATCAATGTCTGCCTTCATCTGCAGCCAAACGGTTGACCCACTCTTAGCTCCCGCATCGTCAAAGCCGTCCAAACTCCAACTTCAGTGACGACGTCAACTTTGCTGCCTCTTAAACTTCTCTCAACTGTATCGCGGTCAACCGCAGCGGTCTCGTCTGCTTTTATTCTTCTTCCGTCAATCCTTTCTGCTGCTATTCTTTCTATCATGTCCAGCTGAACCGCGTGTGCTCCCCAACATGGTGAGCGAAGCAACCCCCATTGCACGCGACTTGACGCGTCTGCTGACATTGTCTTAGTTCTACTCTCACGAGGTTCTAACCTCGCGCAAGTACGGCGTGGCCACCGTCTGGCTGGTCGCCACACTGGGTGCAAAGTCCACACTGAAGAAGGTCTCGCGCAAGGCCATTCTCAATGTCGACGTTGCAAAGGCATGCGAGACCATCATCACTCCTGAGGCACCCATGGCTTTGAGACTGCAGTCCAGCTTGCTGTAGGTCGCAAGGCATGCAAGTCACATCCTGCAATACACTGACGCGGGACAGGTACGGAGTCACACGTGTCTATCTTCAGCAATGCGGCTACGTCTTGACAGACGTCGAAGCGGCACGGAACAATCTGCGTGCCATCTCACGGGTGATGAAGCAAGCTGAGCTTGAAGTCGAGGGTGCGAACAAGGCTCGGTCAGTGATGAGTAACCCATGGCGTGTGTGCAAGACTGACCTTCACTCCAGCGCCGACCAACTCCAACTTCCGGATGATCCAGATTTCGCCCCAGATTTCGCCTTCATGCCAGACCCAGACAACCTGGACATCGAGTTCAACGAAGGGACTCAACAATTGAGCCAGTCTCCTGGCGGCAGTCGTCGATCCATCACAAATGGCTCTCAGCAGAGTATCGGTGGACTGGTAATTCCAGCCTCAAACAATTCCTTTATTGGCGGTCCTGTGGATGGTATGGATTTGTTCAGCGTGCGTGGAGACTCAGGTCCAGGCACGACAAGAGTACCAGCGCAGCTGCTAGACGATGACGATCTTGGTCTGGATATGGGATTCGATGAAGACTTACCAGGCGGAGAAGATGGCAGCTTTCCTCAGCGTCAACCGCCTGGACCTGGCATCAGAGCAGACCGGACTGACCCAATCAGCGAGGCACGCAAGCTCACAAGCGAGCCACCTGATAAGCCAATGGTGAGTGTGTCACGACGATGCTCAGTCACATGAACGGTATACTGATACATCACAGTTTGGACAAGATGATGACGGAATGCCAGCCTTTGACGACTTCAACAACGTTGCTGGTGATGAAGCCCAAGATCAAATTCAAGATATGATACACCAAGAAACCACTTCCGAAAGTGCTTCAGCCCCGAACGTAAGGAACAAACGCCCGGCGAAGCCGAAGAATGTGCAGATGGATCACCACACGTCGATGACCAATAGAGATCTGGCAGAGCTGAACAAGAACTACTTGGACCGCATGCTCGAAGAAGGTCTGAAGCACCAGCAAAAGAAACTGAATGCAAATGCAAAGAAGAACGCGGAGCAGTGGGTTCTCGGCGCCGGATCTATCCTCGGTCAGGGTATGCGTGGACCGCTGGACATGTTCTCAGGCGCTGCCCTGCTCGAAGCTTTCACTGGCGTCGACTTCATGGCCGGCAAGAAGCGAGCTCGTGACGAAGATGGACATTCGAGTGACGGTCAGTCCAAGCGCAGTCGCGTTGGTGAATCGTCTGACGAGGTTGGCCGCGCCGATGATCCTCAGACAGGAGACGACTTCATGATGATGGGCGACGATACCATTGAGCAAGGTCGAGAGGCACCAACGCCGTTGGATGACCGTCACTTATCAAGCGTCTTGCCATGGAACCAGAGCCAGGGTTCTCGGCGCCCAACAGACGTCGTTCACCCAACTTCAGCATCCTTCGGCGGTGGCCCACAGATCAATGTCATCAGTCGGCGTGGCAGCCGTCTCACTTCAGCTTCCCCTCTGATCGGTCGCGGTGTCGTGGGGAATGAGCTCGATGACTTTCAGCTTCCTCCCGGCTCCGACATTCACATCAGTGATCTCAACGATGAGGAAGAATTTGAACTATACGGCACTGCGGCTGGAGTTGACACTCAGACTGCAGCTCAGACTCAGTGGCAGAAAGCCGCCCTTACTGGAGAGAGTGCCAATTTCCTCGACTTCGTGCAGACCGCGATCGATGTGAATGACGATCCAACTCAGCTGAACCAGATCGAATTCGAAAAGTTGCTGCCACCGCAGAGCAATACTTACATCGTGGCCGCTCAAGCCTTGCTGCACGTCTTGGCCTTGGGCACGACAGGTGCTCTCAAGGTTGAGCAGGAGGAGCCGTTCGGTACCATCGCACTCAGCATCACTGCTGGTGTACTCTGAGAAGAAAGGATGCGATTACTTTTCGCAGATTCGATGTTCGGACATCTTGGAGCCAACTATGGCATTATAATTTCGATGGGAAGAATGGCGGACTTGATGGTCAACATGCCTTAGCGCTGAGGCCTGGAACGTCTGAGAGTTTTCGCTACTGTTCGATGATACCCAAAAGCGATGTTGCTGTGTTCTTAGCTTCCTGATAGCGCTGCAGTACAAGTCCCAAAAGTTTGAGAGCTCTCTGCCGAAGCTTCGGACGACTATCGTATCGAGGTGTTTTCATGCTGCTCCTAGGAAGCTAGCTCGAATACACGAGCTGCTTGCCCAGCAATACTCGTCATACAGAGTGCTGTTTCATCTATGTTCGCAGGGAATGATTCTGTTTACATCAGCTCCTTCGGTCGGGATTTATTAGTCAGACAGTTTGTGCCCAACGGCCGCGCCGTTGCAGAAAACCCGGCAGCGACCTCCGTCCGTTCTCTTTCATCCTTTGCTCACCATCATCACGTCTGCTGAGCAGACATCCGCTATCTACTATCTGTCTGAGCGAGCGATAGCACGCAAGCGCGGAGCGAAGAGCTACCCTGGTATCGATAGCCCGTGACAGACTTTCGTTGGCGAGTCATGGCGGTGAAGACAAGACTGGCGATATTGGCGCGCACAGCGAACAACACGTGATGATGGACTACGCGCTGAGCTGGAGCTCGAGCTGCAGCTGCCATGTAGGAGGTAGGTACCAGGAGGCTGCTGCGAGTGGCACTGGCCGAGTTGAGGACTGGAGGTGCAGCAATGGCCCTGCCATCAAATTTCGCGACAACGATCATCACACTTCCCTTTGCAGCTCTCCTCTCCCGCCCTCCTCTCTTCCACAACAACACCAATGTTTTGACGACGACATAGACAGCATTGTCTCGCGCGCCGCCACCACCTCGACCACTCCGCCATCACCACACGCCCGCCCGTCCGCAACCCCCCAATTTCTTCCCCGTCACCCTCTCCGTGTATGCCAAACCCCACCTTCCGCGCTCGGAGCTGCCGTGGTAGCACTGTACTGACGTCTGATGCTCCATGGCTAATAGCTCTCTACCCGACCGACCAGCACCTTGCACCACTCACCTTTCTTCCGACCTTAGCTCCAGAGTCTACCAGGCCTGATTATCCGGTCCTGCTTCCACCCGCTGCAGCTCTACTCTAGCATAGCTCCTCCCTCGACCTACGTCAACTATCTCGACATGTCGGCAGAGGATCAGAACTCGCCCGCTATCGATTCGAGCATCGATGCCATCACTGATAAGCTGGGTGCTACCAACGTTCAAGACGACCGGCCACGGACGGAGGAAGAATATGCCCAAGCACAGCTTACCCTGCGAGCGATTGTGACGTCCAAGGAAGCCGGCGTGATCATTGGCAAGGCAGGCCAGAATGTGGCAGACCTCAGAGACAAGACTGGTGTTCGCGCCGGCGTGAGCAAAGTCGTGGCTGGCGTGCACGACCGTGTTCTGACTGTCACTGGAGCTCTCAATGGCATATCCGACGCGTACGGTCTCGTTGCCGATAGCCTGGTCACAGGAGCTCCTCAGATGGGCATGGGAGGCGCTGTCGGGAACCCTAACACTCACCGTAAGGGAACGTCCATAACGCAAGTGGTCGACAGTGCTGATACAATCTAGCTATTCGCCTCCTGATCTCACACAACCAAATGGGCACCATCATTGGCCGGCAAGGACTCAAAATCAAGCAGATTCAAGATGCAAGTGGCGTGCGTATGGTCGCGCAGAAAGAGATGCTCCCGCAATCGACCGAACGCATTGTAGAAGTACAAGGCACACCAGATGGCATACAAAAGGCAGTGTGGGAGATTGGCAAGTGCCTCGTCGATGACGAGCAGCGTGGCTATGGCACTGTGCTCTACAGTCCCTCTGTTCGCGTTCAAAGCGGCGCTCCAGCGCTCCCTCTGAATGGCACTGGCGATTCGCGCGGGTACGGCGCACCACGAAGCTTCAACAGGACTGGCAACGGTGCCGACTTCACCAGCGCTGCTCCAGCTGCATACTCACCACGCCGAAACGGTGCTCCAGAATCCGGTGGCGGTCCTCCTCCTCGAGTTGAGGACGGCGAGGATATTCAGACGCAAAACATCAGCATTCCTGCCGACATGGTTGGCTGCATCATTGGGCGCGGCGGCAGCAAGATCAGTGAAATCCGCAAGAGCTCAGGAGCGCGAATCTCGATCGCCAAGGCACCCCATGATGAAACTGGAGAGCGCATGTTCACCATCACCGGTGGCCCACAAGCCAACGAGAAGGCCCTGTACCTCCTCTACGAGAATCTGGAGCAGGAGAAGATGCGCCGCAGCCAAATCCCTGAGGCCACAGCATAGGGTGCTGATCCATACTTTCAGAAGGGCGGTGTTCCAGCTGGCGCTCAACCTGCGCAGATTTCCCCATCTCTGCTAGGCCATTGACCGCCGCAGAGTCCTTCACCACACCGAAGCTCGACTTTCTGAGCTCGACTTCTTCCGAGATTGGCCTGAAACTACTTCGACACCGCCACATCGCGTATTCTGAATACGACTATGTTCTGTTTATGGCTTACGACCATTATGACCTTTACGCTTCGACGACACGACCTCGAATGCCTAATGACGTCCTTCTGGTGGCCTCTTCACCACGACATCGACCTTCCCCACCTCCACTATTCGAACACCCCAGCCACCACCACGACATGACTAAAAGAGTACGAATAATGCTCATGTGCTGCTTGACGCGGCGCTCACTGTTTGGAGTATAGCGCAGCGAGCAGTTGTACGTCTGCTGAGCAGGCAGGTCTTTGAAGTTGCTTATGCATAGCGCTTATACCAATTTCGACATGTAATGCTAGCAGAGAGCAGTGAAAATGAAAAGGAAGCAGTTGCAGATCTTTCAGTCTTTGTTCCATCCTTGTTGGTGATATGTGTCCATTGACAGCCAGCTTGGTGGTGCCATATATGTGCCATATGTGGCTCTGCATATTAGTCTCGACCGACATCTGCGACTGTACGCGTATGTCCAGACTTAAGTATTGTGAACGCCGTGATTCCTTCCTTATACCACAACTCCTTTGCCCCAGCGCCTTGCAATCAGCCAAACGCCCAACCAGCCCAAAATCTCATTGTCATTCCATGTCATGTTCTCTCCTGGCATTTGCATTCACATTCACATACTGCTTCCTCTCCTCTTCGTCCTCCGTATCATCCTTCCCGGCCCTCAGCTCAGCTCAACTCTTGTCTCAGTTCACCTGACACAGCAACTCCTGCTCCAAGATGAATTTCCCCTCTTTATACTTCTCCGTACTTTCGTACGCGCGATCGTACTTCCATCCTACTATCTCTTTGCATTGTCGGCAGAAGATGTCGCGCACGACGTGTCGGCCGGTCGTCATGTTGCGTTCGCCGGCTTCGCCAGCTTGGATGTTTACGACGCTGTTGAAGAGGTAGGCTTTGCCGTGTTGGCCGCGGAAGTTCTGGATGAGATCGATCAGTGGAAGATGGGAGGGAGAGGAGAGGAAGGTAAGGGATGTGGGAGAGATACCCTACTGATGATTTCGTCGTGGTCGGCGAGGTGGGTTTTGCAGTTTTTGCAGCCGTAGATGCGTTTGGCGGAGAGATAGACGTTGTAGGCGAGGCCCATGGTTTGGGAGGAGTTGTGGCCCGTAGGGGCCGGGCTCTGGAGCGAGGTGTGGAGCAGGCTACGAAGCAGTTGGAGGTGGTGGGCTGTGGAGTTGCCGGTCGGCGTTGGGGCTGGGGCGTTCGGGTGTTGAAGGTGTTTGCGTTTGCTGTGCTCCTCGTGTTGTGTGTCTTTGTGCTCTCCTTCCTGTCTGCTCGGTTCTGAAGAGTTCGTTATCGGAGTGGCCTAGACAGATGAGGTTCGACGTGGCTGATGGGATCGATCACATGAGCGGTCAGGTTCGGGACTCAGAGGTTGAGATATGGTAGGAGATTGAATCTTCGGGATGTCTTGAGGTCAAGTTTCAAGATACTTGAAGAGCTACAGGTGACGCTTCCTCATAGTGAGAGGTAAGGTTCATTGCCTGGGAAGGTCCAGCTTGTGATCTGATGCACATGAAGGAGTCAGTGAGCACGGGACAGTGTGGGGTCGGCTAGACTCCTGAGACACGTTGACGACATCAGCCTACCGAAACCAACCGATAAGGCATAGACCACTTAGCTGCAGTGACCATGATATGTGGTAGTTACCATGAAATGCTGCTTCGTGTTTCATTTTGCAAGAAACGAATTAATCCAGAAGAATGTTGTGCTACGGCAAGACAAGAATTGGAAGCTATGTTCGAGGTTCGCTATGCAAGACCCGCGGGGTAGAAAACGGATTGTGGACCGAATAATGTGGGAGTAGCAATATTATCGTCCAATTCCGCATCGAGGGTTTGATCAAGCATGAAAAAGCGCGACATGTGTCGATAGAGCTTGCGGAGTGCTCCATCTTCATGGAAGAGCTTGAATTAGCTACTGCCCGCAAGTGCATACGAAAACGACCTTCAGCCAAACAAGACGATCGAAGTTCATGATTGGGAGTGACTACGCCTGATCTAGCTTCATAGCATCTCGCCCAGGCAAAGGTACATGATCCTCAGTACTTTTTATAGCTATTCATTATATGGACTTATGGGTCGAGGGGTTGCGAGCTTTCATTCTCCACGATCTAGCGCCGCCTGCGGAGATATAAGCCATCTCCCGGGAGTCCGAATTGAGTTGTTTCATTGGAGCAGTTGCCAGAACTGCCCCACTGGAAAAGTGCGGGTGCACAACATGACGATATGAGCAATTGGTAGTAGGTGTTTGCATGAAGCTTCTGCTACGCGTGTCAGCTTGCCAAGTCTAGCTCATGTTACAATCTTGCCTGAGTCGCAAACTGGTCCACCAGAGATCATCACCGGGAGGGAAACAGCACTCCAGACAAATTCTTGTGAACACAGTGTTAGTCGTCGCCGATCATCATGGCACAACCTTTCACGCTCGGCCGTGGACTCATCCTCCTTGGCAATGTGGCATACTCGCTGGGAGCTTTCATCGCCGACTTCAACGAGACACATGTGCTGAACCCGCGATGGCCACCTCATGCCAAGTTCCACAATGGCCAGACCATGACGCTGGGAGTCTTGCTGGCTTCGATGTCGACCTACTTCCTGTTTCGGCCGACGCGTGCTCCTGAGCAGATCAAGGACAACCTCTGGGCTGCAGCGACGATAGGGTCATTCTACTGCGCTGCTGGCTTGTGCGCAATCTTGTATCCCGGAACTGCTTGGCAAGAGTAGGTGTTCCTCTTCCATTACTTGACGAGCACTATTGATGAAAAGACAGTCCCGAGTTTTCTGGAAATGGCGAGCAGCGTTATGTCTTTGGCGGTGTATGTATACTCATGTGGCTGGGCTATTCGCTCGAGGGAAGGAGGCTACCAGGAGTCAAGAACGCTTGAGCGTGAAAGTCATGCGAGCAAATTGTTCGATGGCCGTTCGTATGTTGTTGTATCCCAAACCATCCATGTTCGTTTGTAGTCAGCTCATTTCCCCCGCTCCTGCCAAGCAAGACATCGGCCCCATGGCGCGATTGCTACATCTGTGATCGGTGACTTCCCAGTCAGCTATCTTCTGCAATTCTTCGTCGCCATCATGCCGGGTCGCGGAGGAGCCGGAAACTGGCAAGCAGCGCAAGAAGCGCAGAATACTCCCAAGGTGGTAGACCTCGAAGCCCAACAAGCCTCCGCCTCGACCGAGACCCCCGTCGCCGGCCCCTCAGCACCTCGAGCGGATCAACAGTACGCTTTCAGCGGTCGTGGAGGAAGTGGGAACTCGTACAACCCAAAAGAGCTTCATCAGAAAGGTACATTTCAGAATACGGATTTGTCCCATGCTTCTGCATCGGATGCCGCGGCTGGTTGGTCTTCGATGCTTTCGGGAGCTCAGGCCAAGGGCAGCGATGTTGTGCGAGCGGCTGGGCGCGGAGGTTCAGGCAACATGGTGTATGGTGTAACGGATGATGAGAGAGCTGCGCTTAAGAAAATGCAGGAGGAGCAAGAGGGCAAGAAGATCGCGGCGGATGTTGAGGCAAGTGTGAATGCGACACTTGCTGAGCCGCCGAAGGCGAGGTTGCCTGGCACATTTCCTTGAAAGGTGGAGATCGATTGCGAGTTATCGGCCATAATCAAAGACAGAAACAAACTGCACTGTCGTTAGGAAGGGGTCCTGGCAGTGTTTCGCGATGCCACACAATCACGATATGAGAACTGGACGAACTTCTGGCGATGACACAGCACATAGGTCTCCGAGATCGACACCAGATGGAGCTGCGGATCGACGAACGCGAAGACTCGATTGTCGTCCTCCTCCGAGATCCTCATTTCTAGTGCGAGAGTCGCAAAGAGTCTGGAGGTACCATCTATCGTGGAGAGCAATTGCTCGATTTCCTATCGCCATGGCTTTCCCATGAGCTCTGTATGGATGTCGCTGCCTGTAACCCCGGCTTAAATCAACACACAAACGCCTCCGACGCCTCGCTTGCCATGTCTGCTGTCCAGCACCGGCATACATTCTCATCAAGTTCGTTGCGCCTGCGGCGAATACCTCGGCAGCTCTTCGTATAGTCCTAGTTGTGGCATTGTCGCCTGGCCAATTGTCTTGTGGATCAAGGTCGCAGTGGTATCAAGTAGGCCTTGCAGAACCATTGACCATGGCTGCGATGTCGCCCACGACTGGCCTTTGATCAGAGGCGTGTAGCCTCCGTTCGGATTTCGGCGGACGACCATAGCATATTGCTAACACGCGTCAACTCTTGTCACTGGGCTCAATAAAGAGAGGATCAAAACTTACCCAAGGATTCTCATCCTCTCCTTCGCGTGCTTTCGACGCGTATACGATCTCGTACGGATTGCCTTCGATGAGTGGGTTGGGACTTGATGGGAAGAGCACAGCTGTGTTGGCTACGATGGCATCAGCAGAACCTCCAAGACATGAACAAAAGGACAGCATATACCAAAAATCCGCTTCCTCAGCTCATCGTCGCTGAGCTGGGCAACAGTATGTTTCTTCGACTTGAGAGCCGCTCGCGGAACAGGCCACCCACCAGGCTGCATTGTGCCGGACAAACAGTGGAACACAAAAGCTCACAAAAACAGAGCAACACCAGCGTAGTTAAAGGAAAACCCACAAATAGTCACGGTTGTCAGCTCTGCAGCAAATCCCCCAAGTTTATCTTTTCGCTAGGATGTGGTCGGCGTTGGTACATAAGTACCTGTCTCGTGGTCTTTCCAGACCCCCATGAACCTGCCAAGCTACATCGCCGAATCTCTCGTTTTGCGCCGCATCCCACACTTCGTTCTCGTGGGCACCGCGTTGGTCGTACGCCACATGTCATGCTAGGCTCGTATGCTATGGTCGTTTGGTCATTATCGGTACGCCGAGAGATAAGGATTGAGCTCTTGGAGTCGCGCCAACCTCCCGACAAAGCCCGAAGCGGCTGAATTGCTGCTTCGTTTCGGCGGCTTTAAGTAAGTTGTGCGTGGCATACTCAGTGTAGTGCGGCCGGCTAGCACCCTTCGTAAAAGGTCGGTGTGATTTCCATAACCTCTAATTGTGACTACATAGGCTTTGGCACGACGAATACTTAGCCGCACGCAATAAGTCGCCATCTTGGGTTATTGGCAAGCCAGGCTTCGACAGTGATAGTGCCCACGCCTATCCGTACAGCCACACCAAGTCCCTGTCTTCGGATGGCCATGACAACCAAAGACTCCGCGTAGCCATAGTTCTGTCTGCCCAGCACTATGAACTCGTAGACATCCTCATCATCACAGAAAGATGAAAACGAGCGAGCAAAAGTGCTGTCTGTACCTGAATCCATCTTACCGACAAAATAATGGTCTACGCCGCCTATGGGCTCAACTTTGGAGAACCTCCAAGCGGTTGATTGCTCCGACAGAGATAGTTTCGTGGTTAATATGCGACTCTCATTGCGAGGCTCGTAAAACTCGATTCTGAAGTGAGCCAAGCTGGTCCAAAAGAAGAGCAAAGTGCCTTCGGGGACGAAGGGCAAATCATTGTGTAGTGCTGGAAGTGCAAGACGAATGCTTTCCACGGTGACTTCACGGTTGAAAGCATAGTCGCACTGCTTCTCACTGCTCCTGGAAAGATGTGCGCCGGCTTGTGTCGTCTCCTGATCCTCTATGAGGTGAAGGCTTCTCCCGCCAGGCTGGTGCACGTAACACAACAGCTCCGCTGTGCGTAATCCTCTGGTATTTATGAATGCTCAGTGAAATGTCTTTGGAAAAGGATACTTCCTTCACCTACCCAGAATTGCCTGTGAACCTTACCCTAGCTGATTCCCATGCCAGCCAGCTCCAACTAGGAATAAGGACTCGTTTTTGCAGGGCCGTGACTGGCAGGGTTGTGGGCGCCATCCGCCTTCGAACGAAATCATCGTGATTGTGAGTCCACATCAGGGCCAAGGTGAATCGAGAGATGGGCAGTGCCCACAGAAAAGTTTCACTCGAGGCTCTGGAGACTGCGTCCAACACTCCCGAAAATCCGTCAAGCATGTCGCCTTCGTTGGTGAACTTTAGTTGAGAATAACCCGTAGCTAGCTCTCCTAATCTCTCCCAAAACGATGTGTTCGATACTCGGCTGGTATGAGTAAGATGGTGGAGGAGCTGATCCGAGTTCAGTGGCTGCATTTTCTGGCCTCGAAGAAGCTGTAATGTCTGCTGAAATGGCTCCTCCCTCGTGGCACCGTTGTAGACCAGGCGATGATCACTTACACGAGATTCCATGTGAGACTCCTCACAAAACGTGGCCGACGCGCATTGCCAATAGATCTGGTCAGCTGTGAATATCAACCTTCGGCGAGACAGCACTCTCTCCTGCATAGTCCAACCACGTGTTGCGTACTTGTCAAGTTCCCAGAAATCCCATCCTCGATTCGGAAGTGGCGTGAGAGTGTCCATGATCGCTAAACCATGTTCGTGCACGATGAGCCCTCCATCGCCAACGGTGCCATAGCTGGGTGGAATGATCTCAACATAGGACTGTTGCGTCGTACGCGTACCACTATGGAGACCCGGAAGACCGTGCTCAGCGTCTCCACCCACTGCCGCGACAATTGTCAATGCTGCGTCTGCATAAATGCGATCCATTGAGCCAAGTTGACGACGTTTATCTTGATCGCTATCCTGCAAAATGCACAGGGCATCCACCCACAAATGCCGGATGCCTTCCAGATTGAGCCTTTGAACCAGCGTCGCAGCGTCCACGATGGTTTTGGAGGGCTTTCGAAGCAGCAAAGCACCAGGTAGCATTAGACATTGTTCATTATCCGAGAGCAGTTTGAGAGGTTGATCATAGCCCCAAACGTAGCTCAAAGCGATGTATGCGGGTGGCCATGTTTCAGTGCGAGCTGGAGACTTCTCAAAGCGCTCAATACAATTCAGGTCCACATTTATCAAACGGATTTCGGTGAAGTCGGCGAAGGGCTTGTCTTGAGGACCAGTCTCTGAATGCTCGGAGTGAACCTCCTCGTGCCGCTGGATGGAGCATGTTTAATGGTGTTCCGCACCACAGATCTGATACCACTGTCTGATCCATGCGAGATCAGCAACGAGAGGTCTCTGTCGCCCACCATAGGCAAAAATACCTTCTGAAGATGACAAGAAAGCCATTTCAGGTGGCAAGCAAGAAGGGGCACTTGCGGTCGCTTGAATACAAAAATGAATGTTCCACCATAGCTCGAAATCGTCCTCGTAGTCGTCCTCTACTGCGGGACAACCGATCCGCAGAGATAGACGGCGCACCACGTTAGCCTTGCGGTGGAGCTCGATTTCAGAATCTTCCTGTTTGCGCGGAAAAAACTGTGCATACGGGAAAATTTGTGCGAAACATTCTTGCTCTCTGTCTTGATTATCCGGGTCGTTGAGGGGCGGTTCCTCGTGACTGTTATCGCGAATGATGACTGACCATATAAGTCTGCACGAGCGACAGTGAGGGGCTGAGTGCTTGATGCGGTGAAGTGTACCCAACGGTATAGGCATGTGATATGCCTCGACAGCATCGAACAGGCCTGGTGGATCGATATCGTCGCCCAGACTCATGGAATGAAATTGAGCATAGGTAGGGCACCGCAGTGCTCCGAAGTCGATCTTACGACAGAGAGTGCATAGCGATAACTTTGAGATGCCACTTGGCTCTACATCCATAATTGCTTAGGATTTATTGCGGTAGTCCTATGAAGGACACAATCTAAGATCGGAAGCAAAGTCCAGGCAGGGCTGACAATGAGCTCTCGCCAGCCCCTCACGTCATCTTGCAGGAATTTTTTGAAGATATGAGGGTAGTCGGTGGTTGCTGAGTCACTTCTAAATCTCCCAATATGAGGTTAGCAACAGGAGAACACTGCAGACTTCACATCATACGAGCGCGAAGAGTTGCAAGCAAATGCCTGTGCGAAGCGTTGCTTGAAATTGCTTTTGACATACGGGAGCCCACAAAGTACAGGGCCAGGTCGACTCGCTTGCACGGGTATTGCACGATCGCAGAGATTCGCACCACTCGAGAACAGCAAGTGCAAAGGAGGAGATGGGTACAAGCTATAATGACGATCGATATGCTTTCTTCGCAATCTGGCTGATCTGATTCCTCTTGGTATGGTGGTATGGGCGCTGGTGCCACCACAGAATCGGAACTTACCTTTAATTTGTGTGAACATGTGGACACACGAACTCTTCGGCATCTTTGGTCCTGTGTTGACGTTGTGAGGAGATCCAACATCGGAAGGATAATTTTCCTCTATGGTCCCCACTTCCTCCTCGGATGAGTCGATCTTAAGCGCTTCCACATTGGACTCCAGGTGAGCGACTCATCGTCTTCCAGCGATTGGAAACGCGTATGGTGCCTTATTCGAGATGTATGAGAGCGCGATGGAAGTGAGGTGCGCGTCCCTTGTATTTGCGACCTTTTCAGCCTTGCCCCCTCTTCCGACCGTCAGTGATTTTTTTTGACTGCACGTCCATCCGATTTCACTTTTTCGTCACCAGAGCTGCTTCCCGAAGTCAGTCGGTTCCACTATGAGCGAACTACCAATGAAACTTGCGGCTTGAAGTATCCTCCAGCTCGTGCGCCCCAAGGGTTGAGAGCCACTGGCTCGAGGGTGGACTTTGCAAGAGCTGCTGGCACCGGGAGTAGTCGAGTTCTACAACAGGAGATATATTTGTATACCAGGCTCGATGTGATGACTTACGATGAGCTCTCGGTGACGCTGAAAGAAATTTGTTGCAATGGTACAAGTTATCGACGCTCATTGATTGAACATCGATTGCAGTGCGTCCGTCATTGGTACTTAAGGTCGTCGGCTCTGATACAGCGCTGACAGAGTCCCAAGTATCGGGCGAACAGATCTCGTCTTCTTTGAGTCGCATGGAAGGGATGTCATGAGAGCACGCAGGATCTTAAACAGCCCGAATGTTTCACTGATCGCCCGCACACTCACACCAGTTATACCTCCCCTCGTCGCGGTGCAACCAGCCATGCAAGCCGTGGCCGGACAATCTCTGTAGTGTGTTTTTCACGATGTTTGAGGTGAAGATCGGCGAGCGTGAGGGTGGCATGCCAGTACGAAGATCTCGGTATGTGATCGCGAGACTAGCCATGCCATGTTTGTGTCGTGGAAAGGGCATGTTGCAGCTCCTGTGTCCACGGAGCTCTGACAGCCTCTTCAGGAAGATCCGAGCATATTCTACCATTTGCCCGTGTAAAGAATCGTGGACATTGTAGTTTCCGCGCACTTCACAAGGCTCTGATCTCCGTTCATCGCTGTGTTCAAAGGCATCGGGCATGTACAGTTTCAGGATGAGTGTCTTGAGAGTAACATGCCGCCCTTCAGCTTGTCGATGTATGTCGAAGATTGCAGGACAAATGTTGATCATGCGCAAGCGAACGTGTTCGATATACGGCAGCACGCGCGCGACCTCTGTGCACAAGTGTGTCTGACCATTTCCATCTAGGAGACGAGTTCCGACAGTGTCTAAGACCAAGGCACGTAGGCCCTGCATGATAGGCAAGTTTTGCAACAATCTTGAGATCGTTGGCGTATACATGTAGTCCCAATCGAGACCGACTTCATGAGGATCTGAGGTCGCTGTAAATTCCAGATACTTCAACTCAGTGAAATTGCGCAGGTCTTCAAGTAACTCGTCAAGTCTGGGTCTCAATTGCTGGTCACGCCAACTCTTGAGAGCAAGCTTACCACTTGCGCTCTTGAAACTCAAGCCCGGAGGCACTTCGTTCGGAGGCGCTGGTCCAGACCAGTCGTCCTCTGCATGCCAACGTTCGAAGTCCTCTGCTGATTTGAGATCCCAGAAGTGGCCGAGGAGTCGTATGGTGAGACTTCGAGTGTTATTGTGCATCAAAGTTCTCGATTCCTTATAGCTGAGCTCGCCTTCCAGTCTGCCGAGATTGCATGCATAGAGACGCAGCTCAGAAAGGTGCAAGCCGGATAGGAAGATAGGTCTTGCTGCTGCGTACCATTCGCGACAAAGCATCAACTTGTCCGTGGCGCGCCAGCCAGGTCTTGAAGTCGCTGGTCTGCCAGTCTGACTTCGTCTGAGCTCACGACCTCCGACGTGTTCCAGAATGATGACAAGCAGCTCAGTGGGAAGAGTTAGTAGTGAAGCCATCCTCAAATGTCAGTCTTGCGAAGATTTGCTAATGTTCAGTGGCGTCAATGGCCACAGGCTGAGGTGTCGAGCAGCAGCGATATCGCGCTGGCTTCAGCTGTTGTTGATGTACAGGTCAAGTGTAAGGAGGAGAGTTGTGCAGCGTTTCAGGCATTGAGGAAGGCCCAAAGGACCCACTTCCGTCCGCCAAGCGGGCCGCATACCTCACTTCAGGCGCCCGTCATACTGCAGGTGCAGCACCGATTAAAGACGATTGACAGTACTGCGAATTGTAGTTCAGGCTTGATCGCATTCTGGTGGTCGCGTACAACATCATATAATACGTGTCGCAGCGCTCTGCGCCCGCCATCCGCCATGGTCAGAACCACAGCCAATGTCTCCATGGCCCCGCTGACAATGGACAGTCGCAATCACTACGGCCATACCTCTCCTGCGTGAGGCAGACTCTTACTGCGGCGCTCTCATTATCGAACTTCGCCTCGCAAGCTTCCGAACGACACAATGTCCCCGAGATCGAAGCGAAAACATCTCCCGAAGTCGTCCTCAATCCACTCACCGTTTCCCGAAATCAGGAAGAGCGAGTATTGGTAGAGCCTTCAGTGAACAGCGTGCGAGTCAGCATACGGATCAAGCAGGCAGATGAGATTGAACACATCCTGGTGCACAAGTTCACGCGGTTCTTGACGCAGAGAGCTGAGGCCTTCTTCATTCTGAGGCGGAAGCCGGTGCCTGTAAGTGCTGTCAGCAAGGGCATGCGGAATAGGGACTGACTGAACAAAAGGGCTACGATATCTCGTTCTTGATCACGAATTTCCATACCGAGGAGATGTTGAAGCACAAGCTTGTGGACTTCATTATACAATTCATGGAGGAGGTTGACAAGGAGATCTCGGAAATGAAGCTCTTCGTAAGTGCGGCCACGACATTTGTTTGGATATCAACATCGACTGCTAACACTACGGCAGCTCAATGCGAGAGCACGTTTCGTTGCTGAAAGCTTCCTCACGCCTTTCGACTAAGCTCTGCTGCCTGGAAGGCTTTCCGCCGTTGTGTGCATGGGAGGATACTGAGCTGCGAAGATTGCGAGGCAATCTGTTTGCACGTTTATATGAATCATGACCTTGAGAAAGCGCTCGAAGCGTCGCCTAGAAGGTGTACGTCCACGCGAATGTGGATCGATGTTCCGCCAGGCCATAGATACGCGAGACGACTGGAGGCACGTAGGCTCGCCGCTACCACTCCGCAAACGACGAAGTCAATCATATCCGATTCAGCTGTAGCATTTCACGAGTCCAGAACATTTCCTCACTCCTTCCGCCTTCACTTGGTATGCGGCATTTCTTAACGGTCTCGCATGGGAGTCAATGTGAATCAGTTGACCTGGCAACAGCTTCACGTAGGCTCCTCAGCTCACAGCTCACCTCCGCCGCGTTCACTCCTCATCATTCACCTCACCGCGCACATGATGTTCTCGTGACAGCGACATGAACCCACAAGCTCGACCCTTTGTACCAACTCAGCACACCTGGACCGACTACAACGGCATACCCGAGCTACTGACTGCTGCACGTCGACTTCTCGTCACCTCCGTGTGGTACGGTACTGTGCTACGCAAGCAAAAGGACAAATCAACTTGGGTAATACCAGCTTCTTCGCGGCATGGAAGCGCGCCGTCACTGACAAGTGCTTCGAGAAGTGCAGCAGCAAAAGGCGATTCAAGTCCGTGGGCTCACATCGACAGCGTAAGTTCCTTCTCGCTTCTCTTTCCTTCCATCGACCTTCGTGTCGGTCGTCGGCGTCGAGCTTGTGACGCGTTGGTGACTGTTTTGGCGGTGGCCCATGCGCGCACTGATAAATCGAAGAATGTGGCTGGCAACTTCCTCCCCTTCTTCATCGCATTGCCATTGCCGCGATACCCCCACTACACATAGATAGCGGTTTTGGGGCAAAGCTGACTACCCACTGCAGTATCTTAGAAGCCCATATCGCTACACCAACACCCGCACAAACACACCTGTACAGCAACCCCCTGACGGGACTCGAGCACTGCAGGCGGCCATGGACGGCCAAGGCCAGGGCAACTGGCAGCAGCGCCACCCGCCATTGGCAGGCGATGGCGGCGCCCACGCTGCTCGCTTTCCATACCCACCTCCGCCTCAGTACGGCGGCTACCAAACAAACCAGGCACGCAGCAACACAGCTCTTCGTGGAGGTGTGCACAACAACTTCGTCCCACGCTCGAATGGCGGTCCAATTGGCTACCCACTGACGAACAACGGAGGTACCACTAATGGCTCGATGGCTTCAGGCCACTCCTCGCTGAACGGCAATACGTACGCCGACGACCCGTACGTGACTCGCCGCCCTGACTCTGCTCTCGGAAACGATATGGCTGGCCAGAAGACCACCTTCGTCAACGCTCAAACTCCGCCGGGACGTGTGAACAGTGTCCCTCGCCGCCATAGAGATTCTTTTGGCTCGAACGGCACGTTCGCCACTCAGACCGAGCAACCCATGCCCCCAACAGCCAACGGCAATCACTACCAAGCTACGCACTCTCAAATGCGTCCTACCACTCAGATCGTTCAGCACCGCACGAATGGGGGCCCGCAGCAGTTTGCTGCTCCTGTGGCCCAGCGCCGTGCGAACATTGGCCAGCAGTTGCACAACGCTATGCACCCTAATGTCCATGACATTGCGGCTGGTCTCGGTAACATGCAGCTGTCGCACACGAGTGCTCAGTCAGAGAGCAATGGTAGCACGTCCACATCCGTCGGCTTCCCTGCTCACTACAACCAGGAGGGTACCGCACGCACACTCGCTGAGATGATCAAGCGCGGAGAGACTGAAGACCCGTACGATCGCAAGATGGCTCTGTACACGACTGCACCACGCCAGCCAAATCCGACGCTCGGCCCTGCTCGTTTCAAGGACAGCCGCATGTTTGCCACGATCGGCGGCTCGTCCAGCAGCACCCCACCAAACCAAGCTGTTGGGCTGGTCAAGAAGGGTCGTCCAGACTGGCTCGACCTGGCTCTGGAGGGCAACATGACACCCGACCTGGAAGAGGCATTCGATGCTTTGCCTTTCGACGAGCTGTGCCGTGGCTGGTCAAACCATCACGCCGGTGTGGTCCGCATCAAGGACATTCCCTATGCCACGACGCGCCAGGAGATGACGGCCTTCCTCGGTCGCAATGCTCAGATTGTCCGCCAGCCAGAAGGTTCCCCGTTCCACGCAATTCACATCCTCATGGAGCGCGAGAGTGGCAAGACCATGGACTGTTTCGTTGAGGTTTCAACTCCGGCCGAGGCTTCGTGGGTTGCCCGCCAATTTGCTCGTCGAGTCGATCAGAAGCGCCCACCAAAGGTCGGCGATCGTACTGTGGAGGTAGTTTACAGCTCGCAGGATGAGCTCATGTTTGAGCTCTTCCCGCGCGCTAAGCACGTTCGGTGGAGCAATGGCCAGCCTGTGGTTGATCGCAACGAGCGAAAATACTACAAAGACCAAGCGGCCGTCGGATTTCAAGGATTCCTTCATCCCGAGGAGCTTGTCGCTTTGTCCAAGCACGCGACTTTGCATGAGCGTGTGAGTATCCGCGGGTACCCCTGTTTTGAGCATTTGCTGATACTTCGCAGTCCCCATTCGCGAGCAAGAGCCCTTGCCGTGTGTACGAGGCCATGATTACACTTCTCTACAAGTACCCATGGCAAGCGATCGAGGAAATCACTATCGCTGAGCGTCGCGCAATTTACGACGCGTGCATTGGTCTGATCAAGACTTTGATTGTCGCCCTTCGTCGCAGCAACCTCCAGCACTCCGCAAATCAGCCAACTCCTGGTCTGCTTCAGGAGCTCACCACGGCTGCTCTTGTCTGCCCAGGATTCACCGAGAAGCAGAAGGCTTCCGTCATTGCCGCTGTCATCCAAGGTGGTTTCAAGGGTATTGCCGACGGCCGTGACTTGAACGTCAAGCTCGGTGGTCATCACGAGTTCAGTGCTAGCTGGCCTTTCTCTGGTCTGGGCATTCCGATGGACGTTGAGCTGGATGTTCTGGCGTACTACGCTCGTCTCTTCCGCGAAGCAACTTACGAGCCAAAGGCTACCTCGCTTGCGGCACTCAAGGCCAAGCAGGCGTCCGGTCAGGGACAGAACCCAATGGGCGAATGGTCCATCGACTACGGCAACAACCCGTCCAGCCTCACCCTCGCGCAGATCGGCCAGATCGAGTACGACGCTGTCGAAAAGCTGCTCAAGTTCATCTGCGATGAAGCACCAGCCGAGCAACGCCCCTACAACAGCCACAGCGCTCCGGGTAGCATCGGGCGCCAGTCGAGCAGTTCCGGCGGCAGTAGCAGTGCTGGCCAGCGAAGCAATGCTACCTACCACTCCCTCTTTTGATCTCGCAGTCTCTGCTACATGTTCATCGGCTTGCACATTGGGTCGATCGCCGGCGATCACGGTTCTTGCTTCGGAGTTTCACACGGTTGGGTCAAGGATGGGAGGGCTTCGGTTTGCAGCGAAAAGGCTTTTTGTAACAACATGGATATGGGCGCATAACACGAGTGAACGATGGAAATGAGTGCTACGACTACGATGCATGAAAAGGATACTGCGATGCAGTGTCAACGACAAGACGAGAAAAGCGAGAGAAGAAAACTGGAAAACAGCACCAAAAAACAGTAATGACATGGGCACTCACCGCAGCGAGAAGGACCATACACATAGAATGAGAGTGTCGAGGCAGATGCGTGACATGGAGACGGCTTGACAATGATGATGAGATGTGCTGGGCGACGGAACGGTGGGCTATGGCTGCTGGACTGGACGTTGGTTTCATCGCACGATCATTCAGGATTGATGTGGAGGTCAAGGTCGATAGCTTCTTCACGAAACGCAAGTTTCCCCTCACTCTTTCTCGTTCTCACTCGCTCTAGAACCTCATGGCTGTTGCACTATGTTGTTGTGTGGTGTTCCGCTAGAAACATAAGCTCGTGCTGGCAAGATTGCAAGGACTGCGACAATGGTGGGAGCATTTGTGTGTACTGAACATGCTTGAGTTCGGGTAGTTTCAGCGTGATCGTGCGCGCATAGCTGTTTTCGAGTCTACTCTAAACACACAAGATCTCTTGTACCAGTACACGTTGGGCCATCATAATCGTTGCTCTTCATGTGCTCATCTCTTCAACCTCCGCATCCTCCTCTTCTGCATTCCCATCACCCCTTCTTATTTATTCTCTCCCAAACTTTCTTCTCCGCTTCAATCGCAGACTGCGAAATTGTATTTGCATAGTTCTTCATGGTATCCCACATGGTTCCTTCTCCTGCGCTACCTGCGCTCGCATTCCCTTCGCCCCCACCCAGTACTCCTCCAATGCCTGAAAATGATCCTTGCCTATGTTCTTCCGCGTCTAGACTTGCTCTCGCGGCAGATGACATTTCTTGCGCCATAACATTTTGTTGGTAGCCTGGAGGATGGCTTGGAGGAGCAATTCCCCCTGCTATGGGTGATACGGCGCCAAAGTTCAATGTTGTGGGACCGGCGTTGTTTCCTCCTGCTCTTGTTGGGGCTTGAGCGTTTGTGGTGTGTGTGGGAGCGTAGTTTTGTTCGGGCGGGGGCATTGCCATTTGAGCTGGCATCGCTGTGACGGCGGGAGGAGGTGGCTGCTGCTGTTGGTGTTGTTCGAGAAATTTCGCTGCTTCACCTGCTCTGGGTGGAGGTGGGAGGCTCGTTACTGGGGCGGATTGCTGTTGCGATTGAGGTACGGGTACTGCGCCAGGTTGTGGAGGCGGTGGCCCATAATTGCTCGTAGAGTCTGTCGTTCGTGTGGGTTGTGGTTGGTAGCGGTTTAGCGTTTGGGCTGCACCTGTGGGAGCTGGAACTGCTGGCGCGCCAGGCTGAGCGGGAGCATAAGATGGAGGCTGCTGCTGCGTTGTCGATGCTTCTGGAGCTGTGTTTGCTGGCTTCTGTGGCGTTATGGGCGCGTCTGGGAGAAGTCAGATGTGTCTGCTTCGCGGAGAACCAGTCTACTTACCAATGTGAACGGGAACTGGAGGCATTGTGAAGATGCTCGACTCGCGCAAAGCTGACAGGCTTAATATAGGAGAGTCAACTGAATCGCAGATTGTCAGAGATCGATCTGTTGCAG
Source organism: Cercospora citrullina (assembly GCA_013365195.1). Lineage (NCBI taxonomy): Eukaryota > Fungi > Ascomycota > Dothideomycetes > Mycosphaerellales > Mycosphaerellaceae > Cercospora > Cercospora citrullina. The sequence continues at coordinate 168,421 of JAASFF010000614.1, read as the reverse complement.
ATTGTGGACACTTTGCACGAGCTATTTGGAGAGCTCTGCTTGCCCTTGCGGGAGGCAGGTGTTACCTGCGATGACGACTGTCACGTGAGTGGTTATCTTCAGCTTCCAGCAAAGGCGTGCGTTGGAAATGAGTGAAACAAACAAAACTCTATACGCCTTTAGTACGTGCAACCAATTGTAATACAGGGAGAACATCTGCGAGAGCCGGATAAAGGTACATGCGTTCCACGCGCTTCGACTGGAAGCAGCGCAACGCCCCAATGCCACTTCGTCCCCGCTCACGCCAAATTTTCCGATGGCAGAGCAACAGTATTGCAGCCTGTTGTCTCCTTCATCATGTCCACAATCGTATCGGCATGTGAACCACTTTTCTTGTTCGTGAAATCGCCTCTTGCTTGACCATGTAAATCGACGGGGCGAGTCGTTTACTTGAACTTCTTGCCGAAGACGATGACCTGGAGCTGATCGTAGATGGAGAGCACACCAGCACCAGCGACACCACGGAGGATGTTGGCACCGGCACCCTTGAAGAGAGACTTGACACCCTCCTTGGCGACGATCTGGCTGGCGGCATCGAAGGAAGACTTGTACTTGACGGCCTGTACGGATGTTAGCGCCTTGCCACGTTTGTAAACAGCCGATCTCGAATTTCCAACTCACCTCACCAGAAGTCATCATCATACGTCTGCGGACAGTGTCGAGTGGGTAGGAAGCGATACCAGCACCAGTGGTGACAGTCCAGCCGAGGAGGAAAGAGGCCAAGAAGTTACCCTCGAGAGAACCGGTGAGAAGGACAGGCTTGAGCGAATCGTACATTCCGAAGTAGAGACCACGGTAGACGACGATACCAGCGACGGAAGGACCGAAACCACGGTAGAGACCAAGGATACCATCAGAAGCAAGAGTCTTCTTGTAAACATCGACGAGGCCGTTGAATTGACGCTCACCACCAGTCTTGGAGTTCTTGGCGTCGTTGGCGAGACGGGTACGGGCGTAGTCGAGAGAGTAGACGAAGAGGAGGGAAGTGGCACCGGCCATCTGGAGACTTGTTAGATGCATGCCTTGCAAGTCTTGCGGCTGAGAGGAAACTTACACCACCAGAGGCCAAGTTACCAGCCATCCACCAGGCGTATCCATCACGCTCCTTCTTGTAGCCGAACATCGACTTGAAGGTGTCACGGAAAGCGAAGTTCAGAGCCTGGGTTGGGAAGTAACGGATAACGTTGGCAGTGTTACCACGCCACAGGGAGACAACACCCTCGTCGGCGGTTGTGCGGCGGAAGCAGTCCATGATACCATTGTACTTGTGCGAAAGACGGCCAGTCTTCAACATCTCGTCCTGTATGGGAAACTCGAGTCAGCGCCGTGTTATTTTGATGATAGAGAGAAGCTGATTGATCTCTCATTGGCTAGCTACCTTCGTGGTAGCTGCCGAACGGCTTCAGACGTACCTGGTTCTGGATGAGGAGCTTGACACGCTCGATAGGAGCGGCAGCGGTCTTCGAGACGGCGGCGGAGACACCACCCACTGTTGTCCACAGTCAGCGCGATGTCCATTGATGACTTTCCAGCTTCCAAGCTCTTATCGCCAGCTTTTGCGGTGCTTCGGCTATTCAGGCGTCGGCAACACGAGGTCGGCGCCAGGAGGCTGTCGGGTTGTACGTACTCAGGAAGTCGACGACGAAGGGCGGCATGCCCATGATCGTCTTCTCCTCTTGCTTAACTGTGAGAAAAAGTCAGTTTTTGGGCTCGTTTCTTCCAATGCGCGGCCAATGTTTGGAACATCAGCGCGCGCTCGAGAGGCGGCGGCGTACCCGGTGGAACGTTTGCCATTGTGACTGTGAGGTCCTGGACCGAGATGTGACTGGTGATGGAGTGGAGAGGAGAGAAGTGAGATGTCCGAAATGGAACTTGTCGTGATGGAAAAGAAGAAATCTGACGGGAAAAAGAGCACAGGAGAACTTGAAGCTCGGCCACCCGGCCTCACCCGTGAGCCGCTAGGTAACCGAAGATCGCCTCCCCATGAACAAATTCCCAACAAAGTTCAAAGACCGCTCGAGTTCTTTCCTCTGCCACTGTTCTGGAGAGATCTGCTATTGCTTTATTCGGTCGTGGTGTACCAGTCTGACCGCATAATCTCGTTCCAAACCCAGTGCTGCGATCAGTACCGCCGTCGTGGCCATAACAAATCTGCCTTGCTCTGAAGAACGCCCCAAGGCCAAGGCCAGCCTCCGTCAAATGACGGCGCGTTCATCGAAGTCCTACCAAGAACGCGTTTATTACGAGGTGTACACTCTCGCACTCCGGCGCGGCATCACGGCACCATCGCGCCAACTGTTTCCTATCCCAGGATTATGCATATGGTATGATTCGGCCGGCCTACGACTGTCGGCAAGTGCTTTGTACGTCTTCATTCGGAAATGTTGCCGAGCGTGGATACACCCACACTTTGTGAAGAACGCGCCGGCCGGCTCTTTTACGTGGCGGTGCAACAATTTGTCTGTCAGCATCCCTCGCTCAAGAGGATGAAAGGTCAGAACTTTGCCAGAGATAGAGGGGTTTGCTGTGCTGTGGAACAGTTGCATGGTCTGCGAGCATTGTGGTGTTCTCCAGCGCTGTCTCCACATTCTTCCAATGACACCTCAAGGTTAATTCCTCATTTGAACAGTATAGTTCCATTATTCGTTGCAATACGATTCAAGCCAGCACTCAAAGAGCAGGTTCACTGCCGATAGGTATCATTCCTGTCGCGTCCCGTGGCTTACGTTTCCCTGGGGAATCTGAGCCGCTGGCTTGGCACGGACGACAACTTCCAGCGCTCACGTTTGCCGCTGGAGCGAACTCATCTTCGGCCCCAATTTGAGCGTCCTACGCGGAGATGGTCTCCTAGCCATATTGATCACCAATTACGAGGCTCTAGGCACCC
>JAASFF010000614.1:85015-165236 GCA_013365195.1 Cercospora citrullina | reverse complement strand
CCCCCCCAATCACCTCCCCGCGCTTCCTGCTGACTCGCCGCCAGGTCGCACTCATTGCCCCTGGAAGTGTTGTCTTCGGCATCTTTCCACACGCTCTCTCCAGCTAAACGATACCTTTCAGCCTCTCAGAAGTCGGTTGTATAGCCAGCAAAGACAAGGTATCTCTTGACGTGCCAATATGCAGGCAGTTTTGGATCCGTGAGGTTGCGTCTGCCCCTGGTGATATTGCTCCGCTCCGAAATACCAGTGCATCCAAGTATGCTTGTCAGTCTACCGGTCTCGCCTCTGAAGAGCCACAAGACCAAGCGCCACTGTCCTTCTCTAAGCACTGTCTTCAAACTCGTCCTCTGGCGATTCTGCTGATACACGGGTATTGACTTTTAGTGGTCATTCTCCGATCGGAATTTTAAAGTTGGTCTCATTGCGACCGATATTGCAAGTGGTCTTGTAGCGCGATTCATCACCAGATACCATGGGACGCTGCGATGGCTACAGACCACACTGCTTCTACAACCTATTGTCTCTGAACCCCAATATTCCATCTACAGCGACGCCTGACCCGACCTCCTCTCCCTATTGTCCCCTTGCGACACACCAACAACATCGAACACAGCTTCTACACCCAGATGATCCGTCACCCAAGCTTTCTCGAACCCCAAATTCCTGATCTCCTCCGCCTCCTTTTCATCCTCCAGAACCACATCTCTCCCAAAATACCCAAACTTGACCAACTTCAAGCCCCCTTGCCCTTCCAATGCTGGTGGCGTAAAGTAGACCTTATCCATCCTACTAGTCCCAAATCTCTCTCTCAAAGCCGTGCTCGCCTGCTGACCCCACGTATGTCCTTCCGGATCATCTTCTTTGCCACCAGATTCCAGATAGGCGTCCAAGAGATTATTATCGGAATGTAAGGTCTTGTCAAAAGGTTGTATGGCATTGAAATCTCCTGCTGCAACGGCTGCGGAGATCTTCGGGGACTGGTGCATGTAGGATGCTATAAGGGACACCTGAGGTGGACGGAGTGCGGGTGTGAAGGCCATGGATTCGAGGTGGGAGTTGCAGAGTCTGATTGTGAAAGGGTCTTGCTGTTGCGAGGGAGAGGCGACTTGAGTGTCTGATACGAGAACATCTCGCTCCATCTTCGTGGCGCTGTAGTGCACTCGGAAGAGGGAAGTCGGAGGTGTGCTGCGGGAGAGAAGTGTTATTGTGCCTAATTTATTCTTGTCAATTCCCCTTGTATCACGCAAGTGTGGGTTGCAGTCTTTGCTCACCATAATGCCCAGATGTCCAGTTCGATATATCGATATCTGAGATGCAAAAGTTCTGCCGAATCCAAGGTTGTTCGGAGACAGTCTCGAGGTCTGACTCTACGCATTCTTGGAGGTAGATTGCTACTGCAGTGTCCTCAGACTGAATGATATGTTTCTGCAAGTAGTTGAGTCCGGCTTTCATTCTTGATTCTGGAAATGGTAACATGAAGTCGATGTTCCAACTGTATAATGCTAGTTTCGAAATGTTCGAGGAAGGAGATGCGTTGGAAGCCTTCGCTTCACGAGCGGTCCATTGATTGCCATCGTGTACATAGTACGGCTGATGCCAGGGCTCATCGAGTTTCCAAGGGACTGAAGGTCTTTTCTTGTCTGCAACTAATTGAATCGATCGTTGAACTAGGGCGTCCATCTTGGAAGTTCTGCAGGCTGTCGTAGTTTGAGGTCGGATCAGCTTGTTAAATCTGTGAAGCATGAGAAGAGAAATCAGAATTGGGCGTCTATCTAATGTCAAATGACGTTCTGATGGAGTATGTGCCTCGTCTTTGAGCAGCGGAGCTGCCTTCTAAGCTGACGGGTGGAGCGACCAAGCGTGACAAAAGTCGAAGTTTGATACCAGTTCACGTGAACTCGCACTGGCGAGAATGTCAGTTATTCGCGTCCCACGAGGTGCTTCAACAGAAGTTGATGTCTGTATTGCCATGAGGGCAAGATGGATGGTATGGGTGTGCTGGGGAAGGTGGTGGCCGATGCTGATGACATCTCCTGGCCAACAAATTGGCCGCACGACCGCGTCCTCCAAACGCGACTTTGATGTTTCTTGAACTTGTCACAGACACTTTCAACGTCACACACTCTCTGCACTTTGCGACTTGCGTCTGTTGCTGCCCGCGTGAATTGTTCGCGCACTCACTTCCCAGTCTCTTTTGTTCTGCGCAATCAGTCTTTTCGGCCAGGAAACAGAACGTTCCACAATGTATCAAGCATATTCACTGCGCCAGCAGCATCGCCCACCGGGCATGCAAATCCACGCTGTACCAGAATCCGAGCGCGCGATCGATTCGACAGGACGCAAACTGCCATGGGGTTATGACTACAGCGGGCCCATCCAGGTCGAGAGCGATCGCAGCACGCCAGTTGAAAAAGGCCCGTTCGGAAAGAGCATGAGATCGATGAGGAGAGCGAACAGCAGATCACGCAGCACGACTGCCGTACCGAGACAGAATGAGGACGCGCGAGCGCGACAGGAGCAGCTGGCGGCAGAAGATGCCGTATTTGGGTCATTGCGAAGAGTCAACACTGCGTCGAAAGAGCAATCGAGTCCCGATGGTACACAACAGCCAGCGAACGAAAACGCACGGGCACCCGCGCCGCCTATCGAGGGTGAGAGCGAACCTACGGAAGTCTTCCTGTTCGGTTTCGGCGAGGATATGCAATGGGCTGCGATCGACTTCTACGAGCGTGTGTCCGGTGGAATCGTCCTGGAAGATTACGACCGAACTCCAAATGGCGCGCGCTTCGACGTCTCAAAAGTGCGGCAAGCAGCGCAGCGGAGTCTGTCACGGGCTGCGCTTAAGAAGAAGAATACGTACAGGGGTGGTAATAGCTGGATCAAGGTTACATTTGATACAAGACAAGCTGCAGAACTGGCGGTTGCGAGGAGTCCACATACCATCAAAGGATATTTGGTGTATGCGGAGTACTTCACCGGCAAGGGTCCGAGCAAAGATGAGGCAATACATGCTACGCAAGCAGGCGCTCAGCTGACGAGCGAGGTACTGCCACGGTCGCTGAACACTGAAGCTCCAATTTTGGATGGTGACGGGAGCAGTCAAACCGCGACGAGCGCAACAGCTACAAATGCCACAAGCGCAGCCCCCAGCAGATCAGGAAGAGGCGGCATTTCTGGTCTTCCATGGAGCGTTGCATCAATAATGCAAGACTCGCCTACAAACAGCTCGAGCACGATGCAAAACGGATCACGAAATAACAACGCATCTTACGAAATGGAGCAAATCCCGAACACACCTACTCCAGCACAAACTTCGAGCTTCCAACCTCGCGACGGAGCTCCCGTTGTGCAGCATCGTCCCAGTCGTCTCCTCGAAGGCACTGTCCGGCTTGTGCCAAAGGCACCTGAACTCGCTTTCGCGCCCAAGCAGCCCAAAGCCAGCTGGACGAGTTGGCTCGGGACAGGCGAGATCATTGGAGGCACAGTGCCGAGGAAAGTGGATGGGAGCTTTGACTGGGAGCTCGCGAGTCTGTACTGGAGATTCTGCGCGTGGATAGATTGGCTTTTCGGAACAGATCTGTGTGGATTGAAGGCAGATGAGTAGAGGGAGCAGTCTTTTTCACATTGAAAGAGGGAGTGAAGCGTTCTACATTGTCTTTCAGCGAGGAGTTTTGAGACTGGAAATGGTTTACTTGGGCTGAAACGAGAAGGAAGATGCAGAAACGCGTGATCCAAAATTGTATGAGCACGAAAGAACTGGAGGAGTTCGACTTACGCAAGCACAACTGTACGGGGAAGCCACACAAGTTCACTCCGTGCCCAATTGGGCATTGCTGCACAGACTCTATCACCTGGCAACCCCTTTCCAATACAATGGTACAACTCCCTCCCCACGCGGCAGCCCGTGCTCAATTCATGGCATCAACCACGTCCCGTTCCTGGTCATAGAAGATTCCGAGACGTCATCTCGACAAGAAGATGAATGCATCGAAGCAGGAGTGCGCTAGGGCTCCGCCTGTAGTCATCCGGGGCGTGAGCCATGAGATCCGAAATCCAACCTTGGAAAATTCCTCTGGGACAACGGGAATACTAAAATTCACCACGACGAAGGGGGCAAGGTTGGGCAGCTGGGGGGCATTGCCTGCAAGAGGAAGACTGCGAGAAACTTCGCGGAGTTTTGTGGAGTTTGTGATAAACCTTCGCTGCGATGTTCATTGCTGTGACGACGCATTGTTGTCATGATCAAGTGGATGTACCGGACATGCTAGGACAGCCTGACTTGGGTGAATCACGGACTGCACATGAGTAGCGATGAGAGTACCTCTGTATTTGGAAATCCTTGTTGATGATAGGCTTATGCGGGATCTTTCAAGATCGGTTAGGATGTTAGCGAAAGTGGATTTATGAGGATTTGTTGCGCGTGCAGTGTCCTCGCTACCAGACGAAGGGTGGGTGGAATTTCCAGAAAGTTGGAAATAGATCCTGTGCTTCGTATGCGAGATTGGCAAGACGGCAGACGGCAAGCGGTGTTTGGTAGAGAGCTCATGTGGCAGCTGTGATGGCAAAAGTGGTTGTTCGACGGATGCAGACCCTTGTCTTCCGTATGTCGATGAGGTTCGCAGAATGTAAAGTATATCTTTGATATCTGTGAAGAGCCGGGAATGTGCCGACAGCTATTGCCATGTTGTGAGAGATGTCTTCTGTTGGCATTCGGCTTGTCTTGCATCACTGCTGAAGTGCGCAAGCATTCAGTGCGTGGATGACGGCCTTCAAATTGATCACGATACGACTTGCTTGCTGTTTAGGAGTCGTCCAGATTGATTCTAGCCTGTTCCCAGCTTGTTCACAAACGAGGTGTGTGGTGGCGAACGGAGTATTGTTCCGGCCCAGGTTTCTGACTTCCTATTGGTTTCGATGGAAGCCATCGACCAGGTTTGGCCTTGCAAATTATTGCTCGAGCATCGACTTCACTCGCTTCATGCAGCCAATTCTGTATTGGAGGTGAAAGTGGACGTTCTGGGATGGCGGGCAGACGTCTCGAGAAGTGGCACTCGAAGCCGAGCTCGCAGGCGTTCAATTGCACGTGTGAAAACGCCTCTCCTCGGCGCTGAGACATGCACAATGTGGATGTGGCGCCGCCTTCAGGTCCCAATGGAAGCGGGTTGCCGACGTTAGCAGGCAACGAGTCTGTGATGGGAAAAGCTAGGAGACTTTCTTGGATGCCCGTTGAACGGCGCGCATGCTGTGCAGGCAAGCATGGCTTCGTCTTGGACGTGGCTTCCACGTTTCCGAAAACATGAGTCGCGTACAGGCGCAGAGCATGCAGAAATATAAGGTTCCATCGTCGGTGCATTGATCGCCAGCACTGCAGTCGAGAGCGCGCACTACTTCATCTTTGCCGACGGCCCACGGGCAACGCACTCGTTCATATTTGCTCACTGCTCCGCCAGGTCGTCGAAACGAGATTCATCATCGCGCCTGCTGCTACTTCGCTCCCTGCGAGACATCTATAGCCCGATCTGCTAGGCCACGCCTTCCTGCACGTACGCCGAGCCGAGGGAGCGGGACAAGCACCAAGTGCACTTGACTGGAAAAGCAAAGTGCAAAACTTCTAGTGCTATATCCTCCACCTCACGCCGTCTGATACGAGCCAGCGTCCCTCTCGCCGAGGACTGGAACCTGCCTCGCATCTCTCTTCCCTTCACCTACGAGGGTGTGCACCTCGCGCATGTTCTCGCCTTGCTGAGGTGAATCCCTCGCACTTCCAACCTCGCGTCACAATTTCAGCGCCACGATGGTGTACAACATTACCCACCGCCGCCCTTCGAAGGTCCAGGCATCGTCCAGTGATTCCATCAATGGAGACGAGAAGCAAAAGTCTATCAACGAGTCCATTGAGTCTGGAAACTCTGGGATGAGCCATGGCATTCCAGCAGCATTGTCTTTTGACCGCATCATCGCTGGTGGCACTTGTCCTGTGAGTGCACCGCACGATGTCTCCAGGCCCGCACTGACCTCAGACACAGCCTGTGACGCTACGAGAGTTCATGAATTACCTCAAATACATCGAGTATGCAGCTGAGAACCTGCAATTCTTCCTCTGGTACAAAGATTATGCCTCACGTTGGGAGCAGCTCAAGGACAGCGAGAAGGCCTTGTCACCAGAATGGACGATACCTCCAGAAGCTGACATGACCATCCCGCCTGCTCGGCCAAAGCGAGTACCCGCTCAAATTGCGGCAGTGCTCAAGGACACCGACTTTGCAGATGCACCGAAACAACCTGTCGAACGTCCTGATCCATTCAATACGCCGCCAAAGTCCGGATCTTTCGATGACAAGAGGGAGTTTGGTTCGGACTATGCGATGTCGATGAGCGATGATAAGACTCTTCTGAGCAGTACGAACAGCAATAACCATCAAAGTGTCACGAACCACGCTTTTGATGAGGCCGGCATGAAGTGGAAGCCATGTAAGCAGAGATACAGCCCCTTCCAGTGACTTGATCCTGACGACATGTAGTCACCTCGCAGGCATACCGCGATGAAGTCTCCCGCATCGTCAGCATATACATCGCCGAAGGTAGTCCCCGTGAGCTGAACTTGTCCTCACGCGAACGTCAAGCAGTATTGCATGCTCTGCAACATACAACCCATCCCAGCGCATTCAACTCCATTGTCACGAGCGTGGAGTTCTCCTTACGCAAGCAAGCTCACCCCAACTTCATCCGATGGACGATCTGCAACGGCAACCGATCTCGCGTCATCTTCGCCCGGGGCCTAGGCATATTCCTCGTCTTGGCTGCATTCCTCGCGGATCTACTCATTACTCTCAGCTCTGCGCGACGTGGATGGAGAGTGCTGCCTATCATCGGCTGGCTTCTGGGCATCTCCACCTTGATCGCTGCCTGGAAGGGCATGTGTGTCGTCTTGCATGGCCTGCATCACCGACACATCCGTCCTTGGGAACTTTTCACGGATGAGACGGAAGAACAGATCAACGAGAAGTTCAACTCAAAGGACGGCCTTGTCTCCGAATCTCGCAATTCTTTCGAAGAAGAGCCATGGGTGCCACGTTATAAGAAGCGAAACATCATTCGAAAGATCTTTGATCGTGAAGTCTGGATCCAGGAACCTGCTCTTCGCCAGATTCAAGACACCATCTTTCTTCAGTCGCTGCTCGGCGCATTTGTGGTTTCTGTCATTGTCGTTGGCATCTTCTGCGCTGTGCCTCATGGCAATCTTTTCTAACTCGGGAGCACGATTGCACGAGAGCCAAGTACATTGTATGATTATGAAGGAAAAGCACTGCTAAGACAGCGACGATCAAATCACTTGCTGTAAAATGGGAATGGCGTTCGGATGTTCATGGGCAAAAGATGGCATGGTGCTGGGGCGTCAAATTCCGTGGTATGCCACATCGAGCATGAGTACAGCACACTCAACTCGATCTGGCGCTGGGAGCGGGTCAAGCGGCATTTCTAGAGGAGACGGTCGCTTTCTGGGAAAGGGGATCACATTTTAATGAGACCATGTATCACGTAACGAATTGTGGTGTATATGACGGAGAGCACCTTGTAGATTTGAAGCAATTTCCGTGTTGCCAGTTGCTTGTGTCACCTGTCGTGATGAGAGAAGATGGCTTACGCCTTTCATCCGAATATGGTCACTCTGGGCATTCGTAAGCCACCTCGCACTGAACTGCTGCTAAGAATAGCTTCAGCTCGTGATGAAGACGTTAGAACTTATGTGGAAGCAGGAGTCTTGGAGCACGATGTCAGCTTGCAGAGTACGGACATATGCAAGGCTTGAAACAGAAAATGGTCACAGATCCGAATGGATGGATGCCGGCCAGTCGGTCAGGAGGAACGAGTGGACAAGCTTCTTCTCCCTTCATGCAGGAACGTGGGCTGAGATAAACTTCATGTACTGCGATATACACTGCACAATGCAGCACAGCCCGGGCATTCTTTTGGATGCTGTGTTTCAGCTCTGGGTAGATGGCTCGTATAGAGACATTGATGTCTTGTTGAGATAAGTTTCGTGCTTCAGCTACTGCGATTCTCAAAGCTTCGCAATTGTTCTGCTAGAATCAGCTCGTTGAAGCAGCCGCGAGCTTCCCTCGAATTATCCCATTGGCAAGCAAGCAAGGTCCAATTCCCTCTCACGCGACACTTCTCCAACACCTCTTTCGACTTCGCACACGATACGCAAACCCCCACCATGTCCTCCGAACCCAACGGCTCCAACGCCCAAGCGCTCTTCTCCCCCTCCCTCATCTCCGAACAAGTCGCCTCGCAGCTTCCCACAGGCTACTCAATCCGCCCGCTCGAACGAACAGATTTCGAGAAGGGTTTCCTCGATGTTCTGCGGGTTTTGACGCAAGTGGGAGAGGTCACGAAAGAGGAGTTTGAGCAGAGGTTCGATGATATGAGGGGGCCGGTTGCAGGGAATGGAGAGCCTGCTGCTGCTAGTGCGAACAAGGGCGGGTATCATATTTTGGTGATTTTGGATGGGGAGAAGAAGATTGTGGGGACTGGGGCGCTGATTGTGGAGAAGAAGTTGTGAGTATATTTCTGGTTTCTGTTCGGTTTGGTTGCGCAGCGTCGTGGAGTTGCTGGGAAGCGGCGTGAGTGGAACTTGTGGACAATGCGGCTGACTAGACGATCACAGCATTCACCACCTCGGACTCGTGGGACACATTGAGGACATTGCTGTCACGAAAGATCAACAAGGGAAGAAGCTAGGTCTTAGGATTATCCAGGCATTGGATCACTTGGCTGAGAAGGTGGGATGCTACAAGACGATTCTGGACTGTTCAGAAGCGAATGAGGGTTTCTATGTCAAGTGTGGGTATAAGAGAGCTGGGCTGCAAATGGCGCATTATTACAACAAGTCGTGAGCAAGCATGGCGAAGCTGTGATGGGACACGGTATGAAGTTACGGCAGGTACATTATGACAGGACTCCGGGGACATTGCGAGTGAGGGCGCTTCGGCAGATGAGAAGGGCGGAAATTTGTGAACGGAACTCTATAGAGACAGATCAGCTAGAGATATGAGACCATGAGTTCGAAGTCCGGGCACATTCATGTGCATGCCCAACGACGACTCAACCATGCTGTGCCTGCCAAGCCAAACAGCTGCTTCGCATCTCGTACCTCGAGCTGCAACATCCGAGAATCTTACATACCCAGGTCACCACTTCCCGCATCTTGGTCAGCAAAGATATCGATCTCCATGAGGCTGGGCCTTTCCACTACTCACTTGTCCTTTCGAGCATCAACACCGCAAAGCTCTTGGCAAATTTCTGACTGACGCAACCACTTTTTGGAAATCTCCCAAGCGGGCAAGAACTGACGACAGATTGTACATCTTGGACTTTTTCTTCGCAGTGGACGATGGTCAGTCCGATTCAAGAATCAAAGAAGACAGGCGAGGGTGGCGCTCCGAGCAAGCCCGCCTTCGAGCCAAGAGAAGGCAAACAAGTCAAGACATCGATCACTTTGCCAGACGAACTATGGCACACAGTCCTCGAATGTCCATGTACATTTCCGACTGCCGTGTTCAACACGGTGATGCTGAACTTGATCAAAAATCCCAACATCACATCAAGTCATCTGTTTCGCGCGGATATCTTTTACGACAGCGAGACCGATCATTCTTTCAACCCGGATGATGCATCAGATCCGTACCGGGATGGACTTGTTGCTCATATGAAGAAGGAGCTGCAACCAATTCGAGCGAACTGGCCAGAGTTTCGACTTGAGCGGACGATTGTCAGACAGCTGATACCGAGGAATCCGCAACTGGACAAACCGATTGTGCAGACTTGCCATATCTTCGAGCAAAGCAGAAGTGATGGAGAGCAGACTGAGCATCGACAGTTGGTGCTGTACATACCGCATGTTCTCAAGCTGGAAGACATGCCATTCTACCACCCAACTGTTTCTCAGCTGGCTTTTCTACACACATGGAAATCTTCAACGAGACCAACGGAATCAACAAAAGATTTAACATCTTCAGAACAAGTGAACGGCGCCTCACCAGAGTCGCCAGGCACTCTAACTCTCCTCTACCGCCTCTTCCCAGGCGAAACTCTCACGACGAAGCTCTCACGCACAGCTCTAAAACTGCTTCAGACGATCCATAAGCACGGTCAAGGACAGCTAGCTGGCTACGAGAAACGGGTTCATCATGATCAGATCATACCGCAGAAGCGCTACCAGGATACTTATACGCGCCTCAAAGCAAAAAATGGCCGCCACTTGAGTGAGAAATGGGTAGAAGTGACGGATCCAGGCAAACATGTGTTTGAGGACATTGCGATTGCTGCATTTTTGATTGAGCTTTGGAGGGATATGTATACTGCTCCAGAGTTGATTGCTGGAGTAAATGGTAATGGTGACCTACAGCAAGGAAGCGAGAACGACGACGACACATCACAGGACGATAAGCAGCTGCCTAGATTCCCTGGCTTCGTCGATATTGGCTGTGGAAATGGTATCTTGACATACATCCTCCTCGCTGAAGGCTATTCTGGCTCCGGATTCGATGCGCGTCAACGCAAGACATGGTCTATTTTCCCAGAAGAGACGCAATCTCAGCTCGAACAGAAGATACTGGTCCCGAAAGTCTTTCAAGACGCCTATTCTCCTACCGACTCAGCCAGCCAAAACAACTCTTCCAACCCATCACCGCCAGACGTCTGGCACTCCGGCATCTTCCCCTCCTCACCTCCATCAACGGACTTCTCACCAAGAGAAGGCCCCTTCATAATCTCCAATCACGCCGACGAACTCACAGCCTGGACTCCTCTTCTCGCCTACCTCAACAACTCCTCTTTCATCGCAATACCGTGCTGCAGCCACGACCTCAGCGGAGCAAGATTTCGTGCTCCAGCTGCCACAGCTCGCGCCAGGGCCCAAGCGAAAGAAGAGAAAGGGAAAGGAAGACTTGATCATCCTTTAGCTTTTGAGACGAAGAGACTGCCTCAGCAGCAACAACACGGAGCCGATGAGGAGGATGCTCGAGCTGGTGCGGAACGAGACGGCACACAACAGCTGCCTTCGCCCATCAGAATCCCTGAGTCCGGCTCCCTTCGCAAATCTCTCGTCCAACAGCGTCTCGCATCCGCATATTCGACTCTCTGCTCCTACGTCGTGAGTCTGGCCACGGACGAGGAATTGGATTTTGACAAAGTGGAAATGGAAACCTTGAGAATTCCGAGTACGAGGAATACGGCGATTATAGGGAGACAAAAACAGCGGGAAACAGGAAATGATGTGGGGGAAGAAGTGGAGGAAAGAATGCAGCGAGTGAAAGAATTGGTGGAGAGAGAGCTGAAGAAGGAAGTTGGGACAGTGGCGAGGGAGTGGATTGGGAGGGCAGAGGGGTTGATGCAGAAGCCGAGCAGTGGGCATTAATTGTTGATTTTTACTTTTGTAGATGATTGATGAAGTTTGTTTGAAGAGAATGGTGATTGTAGAGGTTTCTATAGAGGACTGGGAACCTTTTGACCTCCTTGGTCAGACACGAGTGGTATTTCTGAAAGGTGTGGGTAGCTTCTCATCCGAGATTGATACCACAAGAAGAGTCTATCACAAGCTTTTCGAAATGTTCTCAATTACTTGCTACTGCAAGAACCATTCCGGCTATCCTGGCTCCATCGTTCATTCGTAGGTCCTCGTCTCAAAAACACACGCTCGCATCTTTCAAGATCAGCTCTGTCGCTGGTAAATGCAATAACACACTCGCACAACCAATTCTTGCTTTGAAGTCGAATCGTAACAATCCTCTTATCCATTTCATTACCCACGATGCCGCCTCATGAGGGAGACGCAGGCGGCGCAATCTGTCCCTTCGCTTTCAGGCTGGAGACGCTATTGCTGCGATTGAGGTGGGGTTGTGGTGCGGACTGCAACGCAGCAATGTCAGTATTCAACGATCCCATCTTCAACAATGCCCAAAAAGCCTCTCAAGTATGTATCTCACCTCCTAGTCCGAGTAATATCCCGCCTTTCGCAGATGATACTCCTTCTCGCGAGCTTCCTCCTTTTTCCTGCAGCAAAGACACTCCTCGTTAGTCTCACTTCTCACATCACGAAACATCACACTTCATCATCGTTGCTGCTGCTCCGCAACCACACCATCTACCCGAGTACTGTTCTTACCTCGAAGTGGAAGGTGGTGGCGGCGGGTGTTTAGTACGATCTTGACTCTTTCCGCGCACAGAATAATCATGACGGTGCTTATTGATACTGCTGTGGCGAGAGTGATGTGATGTAGCACGATGACGAGGATCAGCATACCTTTCCCTTGCTTGAAACACGTTAGCAGCTATCGCACCAACGGCCGTGGCGAATGCACGAGGCACAGGCCCTTTTCCAAACTCGCTACCGATGAGTCCTCCGGCGAGCGCTCCCACTGCGCTGTAACCCAATCCTCGCTGGCTGGTGTCAAAGGGACCTTTGACTGTGGACTTACTCTCTGATGCGACTGTGGGCGGTGGGATGTCTCGGGGAGGTGGACGGGATCGTCTTCGACGGCTTCGGCTTCGGTCGTCGCGGGAGTCTTCGGAGTAGTAGCTGTCTTGCGATGGTGATCGGTCTCGCCGCGATCTTCGAGATCGCCGACGCTCACGTCGTGATTGACGAGCGGTCTCGTCGGATTCGTAGCCGCTTCTCGATTTGTGGTCGTATCGATCATCATACTGTCTACTTCGCTGTTCCTGTGGGTTAGGCATATATCCAGGCTGGGTACCCGGTAACGCTTCCTGGGCGTACGGGTTTTGCTGATAGTCTGAGGGTGGAGGTGCTACTTTGGTCGCAGCTACCTGGTTCATGTAGGTAGGCTGCACTGAGCCAACGTCGGACTGGGGTGGTGGAAACCCTTGAGCATGTGTAGGTCCTCCGTAGATGTGGGCGTAGGGGACATATCCAGTAGACATGCCGCCGCGCAATGTGGATGTCGATCGGGCTGGTGGCTGATTAGGGTCGTGGCCGAATGATGAGTTGACACTACCAGCGATATTCGGCTGAGGTTGAAAGGGTTGCGGTGATCCATAAGCGCCGCTAGAAGCATGCGGTGATCCGTATGCACCATTGGAAGGCAACGGAGAGCCATAAGCTCCGTTCGAAGGAGCGGGCGAACCGAATGCCCCATTCTGCTGGAATGCTTGAGCAGCAGCAAATCCACCTCCCATGGCCGCAGCGCCAGCCATCGGGTCTGTGTATGTTACCGAGGGCGGAGGTGGTTCAGCAGGAGGAATGGCTCCGTCTCCATACTCGATACCACCACGCTTTCGTGACGACCGATGGTGGCCATCGTCTTTCCCATACTTGTCGTCGTCGTCCCTCCGCCGCGCTCTACTACGCTTGCGACGCGGCCGGTTGTTAATCTCGTCGAAGTCGTCTGCTCCATCAACCGGTTTCTTAGCATCAGACCGTCGCGACCGATGTCCGTCTGATCGATAACCATTCTCTCGGTCGTCTCTTAAGTCGCGATCGTCTTCGTATTCGTCGTCGCTGTAGCGTCTCGACCGTCGTTTCTTCATCTTGGCGCTGCTCTTCTTTTCCTGCTTCTCGAGCTCTTCCTCGATGTCGGCCTTCTTCTCCTTGGCCTTGTAGTAGCCGCCAGGAATCTTTTCGAACCACTCGTCGGGCACCTTGTCGGCCTATATTTACCGCCAAGTCAGCCCTGCAGCCATGACACCACGTACCGGGATATGGTCGCTTGAGTAGATAGACTTACGCCCCACATAACACCTGTGACGATGATAAAGGTTAGTTCGAGACGCGATTCATGGGCTGCAGTCGGCTCGACTTCACTTCACATACCTCGCAGAATGAGCTTCTCCATATGAGGTCCTATCCGTACGAATGGCGCGGCTCGCGGTGTTCAACTCGTCGCTGCGTTGCGACTGATTTCGACTGCCTGAGGCCTACCGGCTGGACTGTTCGATGATGCTGGAAATTGGCTGTGCCTGTTTCGCGTGCGTCGGGTATCAAGATGAGCAAGGAAGAGGCTGTCGCTTTTGGTTGGGCTTCTGCAGCATCGCGAGGATGCCGCTGTTACACGAGCCCAGTGATCGGCGCCAGGTTGCCAGTCAAGAGAACCACGTCGCCGGTGGCTGCTGGCGTCGTGAGCTGTTCACTGCGCGCGGCTTGGGCGCGGCTGATGGAATATGTGCTGTTTACCTCGCAGGATGCGGTGAAGAGAGTGACGGATATGAGAGATGGATGTTGGAGTGAGCGACTCGGCGAAAGATGGCGGCCTACCTGTTTGCTCGATCTCGTGCGACAAAATGCTCGAGCGTGTGTTATCGTGCTGTCTTGCAGGAAGGCGCAGACGTCACTCTGCAGGAGCAGTGTGGGCTTCACTTGCAAACGGTATACCCGTCGGCAGGAGCCCGAACTGCGACTGCCGAAGTGCCGCAATAGGATCAGATGCAGCGCCGAAGAAGGTGTTGGTGGGCGATGCTTTCTTTTGCGCTTGTTGCTGTGCCAGGACGCGCGCACGCGCAAGATCGTGACGATGTGGAGCTGCTATGACTTTCGAGATATCTGCTGACTAAGAATGCTTGGCACCGCAGCGTGTGCTAGACCGCAGCTGCTCACCGCGAAGGACAGCTCTCTTCTCTGATCTCCTTTCTCATGCCAGGTGGTGCCAGAAGAACCATTTAGACCGACAGAATGATGCCTCTGATCCAACGTGAACCTACACGATCAGTGCGACGAGGATTTGACTGGAGAGATCAGCGAAAATCGTATCGTATCGTCGCGACAAGATTTGCAACTAAGCCTTGAGTTCGGAGGAGCAGTCTTCACTTGCGAGGTATGCTACTACATCTCAGGGCCTTCGAAAAAGGTGAAAGCTGCTCGAGCCCAAAGGTGCGATCAGATTGCGCTATGCGGGGGAGCAGCGTGGAGAATATGCCGAAGCGTACACTTACGAAGCAACACGTTGCGCAAAAAGTTGAGTACGAGAGTACGAGGGAAAAGTGGCTGTTGAAAAGCGTGCCGCGGTGTAGGCCCGAAAAGAACTTTGCTTTGAGGAACATTCGCCGAATAAAAGAGGAATGAGACGTAGAGACCGACGAACACTCTCCGAGACATCGTACTTGTACAGTCGGAACAGTCAAACTGGCTAGTGAGGAGCATTACCCAGCGCACAGCATAGAACAGTACGCACCACAGGAATCTACAATTCTGACCAAGACGACTGGGATGATCTAGTCTAGTGATCGGTCTGTCTTGGCCAGACTGGGCGTAAGCTGCACGGACCGTGATCGAGATCCAGTATTAACGAACAGCCATTCGGAACATTCGTTTTTCATATGGACCAGATAGACTTGCCAAGGATCAATTGCGGATGCTCTTTCGTCGAGGTTGTCTCCTACTTCTCCTTCGTCCATCGCAAGAATGGGTGTTCTTCTGGAAAGTTTCGGATGTGGCTGACGATTCCTATAGCACCAATCGCACCCAACGCAGTTGTTGCGTAATTCTACTACTAATCATCCGACTCCAACCCAGCACTGCCTACAAGCCTACGTGTCGACTGAGCTCGGCGGCCTTGGTTCCGCGTCATCAGCCATTGAACACGTTCGTGTGTAACTTGCGGTGTTTCCATAGCACTAATAATCACGCTGGACATCTTGTTGCCTGGTTCCACTACTTCTGTCCAGCACAACTTCCCTACAAGCTCAGCTCTCGACTACACTCCGCGCCCTTGGCCAGCGTCTCTACCCTCCGCATCACAAACGACTAGTGAGGTTCATGGATACTGTTCCATGGCAGACAATGAGGCTGTGAGGCAAGAGCAGAGACTGCGGCCGCGTAGATATTATCCTATATAGTCTCATGTTCCTCCTTCCTTTTCCCGATACCAGCCCTGCAACAAGACAACAGGAAGCAAACCTTCGATGAACCAAGCTCTTTATCAACCCCTTCCAAGCAACCCAATTCACGAACCCAAAATGTTCAAACTCACATTCGTCATCGCCGCTCTCCTCGCCATCACCGCGAACTGCGCCATCTTCTGCAGTTCTACCATAGCAATCGACTACCAGGGCTGTGCTTTGAACCGGATGCCACTCTGCGTATGTGCCAACCAGAATTGTTCTCCTTCTTCCAACGGGATGGTTTCGTAGCGTCTTTGCTTCTTTGCTAACACTGTTTGCTACTCGTATAGTGCCGAAAAGAGAGATCACCCGCTTTTACAAACGAATATGCTGCTGGATATGCTCCTCGTCGGGGAGTTCCGTGTGCTGAGGGGGGAATAACGTATTGTGTGAGGAACTAGAGTGGGAGAGAGATGTTGGAGGGTTGCGATGTGATTCGGTTTGGAAATGATGGAGTTGCAAGAGAGAGTTCGTGACGATGGTGTATATGTTGATGGGCATGAGGAACAGGAATAGAACCTCCTCATATAGATGCAATTCTGGCCAGGTATGAAACTATGTCAACCAGTCAACGATATGCGAAAGTAAAAGGTCATGTTTCCTGCGTAAAGCGTCGTACATCGACAGTTGTGTTATTTGCGAACATTCAGAGCACTTATGACTGTGATCGAATAATCTGGCACGAATGTGATGTAAGTTGTGTGCACAACATAAATCATTTCATCATCAGCTATATACTCTCCTCCAGGCCACCATCGTCAACCGCATCGGCTTATCTCGCCTCGACGCAAGATCTCATCCCATTGTAGGATCTCCATTGTACCTCGGATTTTTCGGCTGGTTGACATATGTGCCGTCGAAATCCTGACCAAAATCATTCGCTATTTCAGACATCGGGCGTGTCTCTGTCTTTCTCTTTCGTCGCACGAGGAAGTAAGCTGCTGCACCGATCAGGGCGAGTCCTCCTACACCTCCGACGACTCCTCCAGCTATGGCACCCGTGTTGACTGGGTCCGGATCTGGTGTGTTGGTGCCTGATGGACTGGAGCCATCGCCAGAAGATGTTGGGCTGGGATTGAGGCTGGCGGCCACTTTGGCGACTTGACCCGGGCCCGCTTCAATTGCGATAACATTCGAAGTTTCGGCTACCTCGGTAGCGGCCTGCGCAATCGAGATCTGATTGTTATCCATGTCGAATACCATGTACATGCTTTCTAGAACGGGCCCGGCAAGCACATACAAAGGATTTTGCTGGCTCGCTTTTGAGACGGATCCGGCGATGAGCAAATAACATCGATCCGTCCCATTATCATATCGGTCTGATGCGCTTGTGGTTAGATTGAGGACCGGCTTGATGAGATTTCTGACCCCCACTTCGATCTTGACCTTGTTCCCAAAGGTGAATGTGAGGTTATCGTCGGTATCAGCGTAATCGCAAATGCATCCTCCGCCCGCATCGAGGTACGGGAAGTGAGGAGCTATGTATCGGTCGTAGTGTTCCGTCGGCAGAGTCATGACATCCAAACCAGTTTCCGGGACCACAGGGACAGCAGGATCGTCACTGTCCCAGGCTGCTGTGCCATCTGAGCCTGACGACCAGAGGGTTGCTGTTCTATCGCCAGTTTTGAACTCGGCCCCAGTAATGGTCGTAATGAATTCTTTGATCGCAGTAGTGTTTTGCCCTGCCGGGGTGGAGTAAGGTTCCGTGCGGTTGATTAGGTCGAGAGTCTCGAGCGGTCCAGTATATCGCGTCGAGTCAATGCCCCCGAAAACTATGGATCCCTTCGAGCCTGGACGCTACGATCAGTGATCGTCCAACAGCCTGTCGGAATGATGGACATAGCTTACCTGCTGGACCCAGCGCAATGGAAAACAATCTACTGGCAGTCACGTTGGCGCCAACCATGACTTCGGGTATGTTCTGGTACGGAGTGCTCTGGTTGAGCCTCGCTGCCTCTTCGTCTGCGGAGTATCCTAGGCCCATCACGCCTATGCTATAGATACCACCTCCATCAATGTCTTCTGCAACGGCGAATTGAACGCCTTCAAGTACCAATGACCCAACTCTAAGTGTGTCGTTACCAAAAGGACCTGAGGCTGAGCCGCCACCTCCGTAGGAGATAGCGAAGTCATCAGAGATATTGGCTGGTCTGTATGTTGTTGAAGCAGAGGTGTTGAACGTTCCACCCCGACATATCCCAGTGGAAGCGTCCGGAGAGGACTTGCAAGAACTTGCGTTGACCGAATTAAAGTAGGTATCCGAAAACCAGGTGCGAATCCACACGCTTTGTCGTTGTGGCGGATTGCCTACCGCGAGATCGATGTAGTAGCCACCATATGCATTCCAACGCGGGTCATAAGAGAGTGTATCTTGTACGTATCCTTGCGATTGTCTTGGGCGAAGCGCGGATCGGCGGTGAAGTCCGGCCTCATTTGAGAACACAGGCAATTCCAGCACGCAGTGGGCGAGACGGAACCCCAGAGAAAGCCACAAGTAAGCGATACTGATGAGTTTCATTGCGGTCGATTGTCGTTTCGAAAGTGCCAGGTTTCTGCCATCGATGATACTCAAGAAAATGCTAGGAACCGTGCGAGCGAGAGGACAAATACTACGCTGCCCCGATCAGGCTGCGAAGCTGCTAGCGTCGTAGCACACGCGACATGCCCAGCTTTCGAGGCATGTCTCACCGTCCATTGGCGATCCCATACGTAGCCAATGATAGGACGGCGGGCCACATGGTGCATTGCACCTTGTATCGCCTTTGTCACGTAGGTCTGGACGCGTGTTTCCTCGTCGATGGAGGATATCCTCTTCCGGCAAGTCACATTTTGGCGGCACTTATGCAGGGAGCCAAATGCATAGACCGCCACTCCCAGCCTCGTAGGAATCTGGAAGGAATCCAATGTAACGCCATTGTGTTCTACAACGTGGTGCAGCTCCGCACCGAGGCTTCAGCCGATGTGCACTCATGCATGGCTTGCTGATCGCGGACTGGTCGTGACTGGCGGCCTCAATCACGCGGCGGATTGCATACCGAGATTGGTGTGGATGGGCACGCAAGGCTGAGATGTGGAAAGTCTGCACAGCAATTCGCGAATGGAGCGAGAAGCCAATCGCTCATCACCTAACCTTGGCGGGGCTGTGCTGCAAACATAGTGCCAGATCATCCATCTCGCCCTTATTCGTTGCGGATGGAGGTCTCGTGCGGTCTGGACGGTGTACAGAAGAGGAGAAGAGAGACTTGTATCTTTGCGATTGGTGAAGTGCAGTCCGATTGTCTGCCTGAGGCCATTGGCGCCAAGCTCCGAAGACGAGCCAGGCCGAGCGACCGCACGTGCATCAAGCGTCCGCGGCCGACCCAACGCCATTATTTGCCATCAACTTTGCACACAATAATCATCTGGACACATCGAAGACAGCGCCGTATTCATCGCTGCTTGACTAGCTAGTACGGGTCTGGAAGTGTCCAAAGCGGAGAAAGAAACAGTCGCCTCATCACTGTACTCCACCCAACTACCCAACACTCACGCATAACGTGCGCCGGTCTGTCTAGCCGTGGGCGATCTTTGTGCTGGCAGAGATCTTCGTCCGTTTGAAGGCGACGCTGGAGAGGGAAGCTGTTCTGATGGGTCCATGAATTCGATCGTAAGAGCACCATGGTCGGAGCTCAGCAGGCCATTTGTGCCTACGATTTGGAATTTGAGATCAGCTGGTCCAAGATTGACAACGAAAGCAAATTCCGCTCGCCAATATTTCTTCTTCAGCTTCCACATCTGGCGGTTCTTCAGTTTCATGTCGTTCTCTGTCAAGGTATACTGGACCCTGGCAACTTCTTTGCATCCGGCATGCGGGTATCTTGTGGGGAGCGACTTGGCCGGTAGACTGGACATGACGATTCGAGCCGTGCGTGGATTCTTGTGTTCTTCTTCAGACAGTGTGATGGAGTAATTCTGGCGCGCACCAAGGGTGGTGTCAAGTGCTTGGCCCTGTCTGATGAACCACCTGGCGTCGAGCGTCAATTGGCGTTGACTGGGAACCTTCAGGAGAACGACTTACTCAATGCAATTTGGAACGTAAAAGCGGTTGGTGTTCGGATTCCATGTCTTCGGCAGTCCCGCGTGTTTGATTTCATCGAACGGCACGTTGACTATGATGCCATAGCTATTTCGACATCGTCGGGCCGTGAATACTTCTTGGCCAATCTTCGTAGCAACACCCAGTTGCTGCGTACGTTCTCTGACAAGTCCTCGAACGACTACTAATTGCCTGCTTTGATGTCAATTGAGACCTTTTACAGCAACCGCCGGAAGCATCCTGACGCTGTCACTTACGGTTCCAGGACCCGCATGATCCTAGTCTTGGCCGTGGTCTTCGAGCTGAATCCCATATTCAGCTCATAGCGGTCTTTCATTTTCTCGAAGAGATATTGGGAGCTTCCAAGACCTCCAGACAGAATGATGTACGACACTCGCTCGTTGGGCATTTCAGCCTCCAGCGCATAGAAGCGGTCATCAATGAGGCTGTAGATCTGTTCAAGCTGTTGGTCGAAAATCTCGGTCAATACGTCTCGGTCGATATGCATCTTTGAGTTCTTGATGCCTGCTTGTTCAAACGTATGAGAGCCGGCAAGGCCCTTCACCTCGAGAGTAAAATGCGGAACCATTGGTTTCGGGAAAGAGTGCTTCACGATCTGGAAGCGACCGCTAAGCATCTCCTCGGCAAGACAGTAAAGGTCACCTTCCAGGTGCTCTTCGATGAGTTTGAGGCGTTCGACAATGTACTCTGCCATCCGGAAATCGATCAAAGTTGAGCCAATTGGGACGCCCTCCACGTGGTCCAAAGGATTGAGTTCAATTTTCTGTTTGGTAGACATCACTTTCAAGAGGTTGACGTCTGTTGTACCACCACCGGCCTTGTCATGTCAGCTTGACCGCCGTGCCTCCGTGCTGGGACTCGACGACTCACATCGCAGATCAGAAATATGTCGCCTTCCTGATATTGGGTTGTGGCAGCTTCGATCGCTGCTGCTTCAGCTTCCGTGAGGGACATTCGAGCGCTCTGATTGGGCGTGCCGCCGAATCCCGCCGTCTCGATGAGCTTTTCCATACTGGCAATCATCGCCGGATTCTTCCACGTGGTTGGCACACTAAAGTTGTACTCAACGTGCATGGATTCCCAGCGTGGTACTTGCTCGTCGAAGAACCTCTTGATCTCGCCATGCAGACATCGAAGGTAGTCTAGGTACCATCGTCTTGCGTCTTGGCAACTGAATCCTCGATCATCTTCATATTCGGCATCTAGGGTGAGCTTGAATTGTTCGCGCAAATCTATACTTTCGTCTCCGAATGTAGATTCGAAGCCCCAATTCTTGACGACATTGGTTCCCTTGCGGTAACCAACACGAGTGGCGACTTTGTCAGCTCGCTCAACCCCATGGTAGCCAGGCCAACGATTGATCACTTTTGGCTCGCTCCAATCTGGACCGATGGAGTAGGCCACACCCTGGCGCTCTATGTCAGCGCATACAACGGAATCTACGAAGTAGTGAAGTCATACAGAGCATGTCTGTCCAACATCTATGCCAACTACGATCTGCGGCCGAGGCTTAGCACCAGAGGTCAGGCCAGGCATGATTGATACCAATCTGTCGAGGTGATCAGGCTGAGCTTGAAAGTCAAATGGACACAGTATGCGAACTGCGCTTCGAATATTGCGGCAGTAGAGAGAGTTCGACTCGATAGCTCTGCACTGCGGGTGCAGATGTCCTCTGCTGTGCTTTTCTTATGCGTAGAACGTGCGGGTGGTGCACTAGAGGTGCGGACAGGATTCAGCTAGAACTGTGGAGTGTCGAATTCGAGCTGCGAGGCAAAAGGCACTGGCTGCAGGGTCTGTGCACCTCATGCTTTGAGCTGGAGGAGGAGGAGGACATGCAGTAGCGTGCTTCAGACGGGCATTGCTCTTTTCGCCATATCCATTCGCGAGCCGTGCGACTAGTCTGGATCATCTGCAGTGATCTTACGTTTGCGAATGACCTTTGAGATCTGCCGACTGTGCTGTTTTGGGCGGAAGGCGCAGACAAGGCTGAGTCTCAGCCTTGCCGGTGCTGGGCATCGACGCTTTGCAGCCAACGGCTGAAATTGCGGTCGGATACCCATCTCTGGCGTTACCATGCAGCCGTACGCCAAAACTGTAATAGCTGGCCAGCTCTGCATTTGCAGGTACCCGGCGTGCTCGGACCTGGCCATGTGGATTGTTGTGGGTATCAGGCTAGGTGTAAGCCCAGATTATCTACTCTCGTTGCCCTTCACTGGAAGCATGCTCATCTAGGACGCTCAATTCGTGAATTGTATCCTCAAATTGAAGAGAACTCTTGCAGATTGGAGACGCAATGGCCAGTACGACAATAATCGACCTTCCAGCCGAGAGTTCGGGTCTGACTGTGGGATACGCCGGACGATTCACATCTGTCGATGTTCAGCCACCCGGTGACCCAGACTCGAGGCCAGTCGAGGCAACGTCAACTCGTGCGGTAACTGCTCAACCGACGCGAGGAGGAGAAGTACAGGATCCGTCGGCGCCAGCATTGATTTCGAATTCCCAATCCTCGAGCACTGTTTCCTCAATTGGAGGTGTGAGTACTGCTGGTGCTGGCGATGCTGGCGGCGCTGGCGGAGCTGGTGGCTCTGGTGCAGCTGGTGGTGCTGGTAATGGTAGTGGTGGAGCAGTCGAGACCACGAGCCAGTCTGGGTCCACGGTTTCCGTAACGGCTACAACCTCCAACAACGCGAATATGGTGCGCCGAGCAGCAAATCCTATCCCTCAAGCACCTTCGAGACCCCAATCAACTCTTCAGGCGAACTTCACAGCACTCATAGCAGGGCCGAGCGCCACCAGCACATTACTGTCTGGAGATTTTGTCTTGTACCTGCCGTTTTCTGTCACTGCCGGACGCAACGTGACCTGGTCCTCTCTACTCGACGTACTGACCACGCCGTATCCTGGAAACGCTCCATCTGGAGCCAGTAATCTCGCTGCGCTACAATTAGTAGATGGCTCGCCAGTACCCATCGCTACGCCCGTGGTCAGCCTAGCCGCTAATAGCGCGATATATATCCCTGTCACGAACGCCCTTACCGCGAGCTTGGCCGTGGCCGATGGCATAAGCGCACTTAGGACAGCCGCCTTAGCAATACCAACTGATCAGAACGATGCGGAGACAGGTTCGCCAGATCCGACACCAGGCGGCGAGAGCGTTCCTGACAGAAAGTCTACCTCGTACAGCGCAGGAGCTCTTGCTGGCGGTATCATTGGAGCTTTCATCGCTGCTGTACTGGTCTGCGGGTTGATCGCGTTCTTCTGCATTCGTCGAAGGAGATCGAGACGTTTCAGATCCGATGCGCGCTCTAGTGGATCAAGCAACGACTATGCTCTTGCCGACATGGCCCGGAACCCTGAAAAGTCGCAAGCTGTAGTTGCAGCATCCTCCGTGACAGGATGGCAGAAGCACTTGCCGCAGGAGAAGGACGATGGCACCATCATCAAGCTTTTCAAATCAATCTTTGAGCAAGCCCAGATGCATATGGAAGGATACTACGGGTCAAACACACAGGATTTGTCGGACGCTGCGATTGCCACGCTTCGAGAGCTCTCCGAAGATGATCTGCCCTTAATGCTGCCACAGACTCAGAAGCAAGTCTTGTTGTTGGAGGGTATCTTGCTACGTTTTATGATACGCAGGATCTCTGGGCGCTCTGATGTACACGACTCATTCCTTCCTAGCGACTTGAGCAGAATTGCGAAGAATAATGGATGGTACATGGAGCGCGAGTCAGGGCGGAGTGGAATCGATGCTTCCGGAAAGAAAAGAGGTATAGTGCTCATTTGCTGGTAGGCACGAACCTATTTCTGACTTCTCACAGGATTCTCCCAAGCTCTTGCTCAATGGCGTCAGCTTACTGGCTTTTTGCTCCCCAATTACAGGGATGATCAAGCCTACCAAAATGAGCTCCGCACCAAGATCGAGGCTGCGGTGCAAAATATCGACTCTGCATACTCGCCATGGAAAATTTCTGGCAAGAGCAGCGATAAGCGACGTGAGAGCCTTAGGGGAATTTTGCAGCAAGTCAGCGATGCGGGAATTCTGCTATTCACACAGCCATCGACGTTCTTGTTCGATTGGTCCACTCCTGCACAGAGCGATAGTCGCACTGTAGCGATCTCGCCTGCTTTGCTACGAGAGAATGAGGGCTCGGCCAGAGAGGACGTCTTGATCAAGGGTTCGCAGGGAAAGCTTTGAGATTGTTCATAACATGTTGTGACCGAATTTGGATGACTTTAGGTGTCTGTAAATGCTATGCTCGCTGATGAGAATTGAAGTATTGACTGTCGCGTGAATCATTGCTACCTTTCTTGATTGATCTGGCTGATGTACAGTCCAAGGTCCTTTCACTTCTTGTGGTATCTGACCCTCTCCATTTCATTCTGGTGTTTTCCAAAACGTGCGCGCTTTGCGGCCACCGCCCGTGCCCAATTAGCAACGAGTAAAACGAAGAAGATCACAGCAACACCTGCGCCAGCGCCCATGGGTCCGATTATCGAGAATATCGTGAAACCCCAGCACACTCGTCGGAACGCAGCGTTATTCCCATACCCGTCAACTGCTAGTCCGACTTGCATCGCAGTAAGAACGAGGGCTATGTACACTGTGAGACTAGTGATGAAGCCGATGTTCGCAGAGAAGAATTGTCGATATGTTGACATGCCTGTCAAATTAGAGAACCCGTGTAGCCAGTCACCACCCACACAGCGGTAAATCTTGTTGAGCCTGCCGAGGCGTAGTTCTCCATACTTGTAGCGCATTGGCAGATATTTGCAGTCGTATATACTGTTATCGGGGTAGCCCTTGAGCAGCTGACCGCTCAGATTCTTCCACCTTTGCCACGTCACATCTCGATCGGATGGCAACAGATGCTGCTCTTTAGCTAGGTCGAAGTCAAGTTCGCTTGGTACGAGGGAGGTATAGGTGAATAGAAGGCCCAGCGCCGAGCCATGCGTATTGTCGCCTTGAAGGTACTGCTGGAAAAATGACGGAGAGAAGAAATATCTCGGTAGTGGTTTGATATAGATTTTCCCAGGCACCCAGACCAGATGTAGAGAAGCATCTGTACAAGGAACCACGGTCCTTTCAAGTACAGCTTGTAGATTCAATGCGCGTGGAGGATGTGATCTGCCTGCGAGCCACAGATATTTTGCAACGTGCTCCAGTCTGTCCACGGAAAGATCGCTTGCTAAGAAACTCTCCAGATGGTCAAGCGGCGATGCCAGGCCGGAATCTTTGGTACGGAATGTCGCCGGGAGGTCTTCATCTTGGAATATCGTCGTCGATGCTCTGGTCTTGGGTGCCATTGCGTGCAATAGATTTGCCCCTGTTCGCGAGGATGGCACAATTCGGAGCGAAAATCGATGTACATGTTAGCAGGCTGTCACTTACTCTTCTAGCGCGGTGGCTTTCGACTTTCCACGACATGGACATCGCCTCTGGTCGTGGTCAATCATCAGGCTGAGCCGCCATGGCTGCACAGAGTGCAGTTGTGACCTTCGTTGGTGTGGAGTCCAGATCCAGGACTTTGCGTCTCGGTGCACAGCTCACCTCGCTTCCCGGTCCAATAGGCTGGCGAGACACGGGCCGTAGCTTCACGCGCCAAGAAACCTTCTCCCACGTTCCCTGCCCGAGCACATCACGTCGTCCCAAATAACTTCCTAGATCTCCTGATAAGTATAGCACGACCACTAAAATTGCAAGACCGGTAACAAGACAAGATTTACTGCCTACCAATACATCAATGGCGAATCAGACACTGTGCTGCGAAATGGCCGAAGAACGCAGCCTTGTCCTTGCCCCGACCGCCCACCCTCCGTGCGATCTACACTTTTCAGCCTTGCGCAGCCTTGCGCAGGTTCCACGAATTGTGCGTTGCTGCAAGCCGCTGCATTGACTTTATCGATAATCTCCGCTGCGGAGGATTCATCGCCTTCGTGTTGCCTCGCTGCATTGTCAGGCTAGCGAGACTCCGGCCTCATTGGGTCTGCCGAGTACACAAATCTGCAATGCAACCTCACAGTCGACCAGTGGTCATTCGGTACTGGTGTGAGCGGGGCTGAGGTCCAGATGGAGTCTTTCGCCCTTTGCTCGCGCCTGGACGCGAGATGAGCTGCGTATCATCTGGACGCCTCGGGTGTAGCGAGCACCGTTCGCTCTAGCCTTGACACCAGACTTAGCAACTGAGCAAGGCTTCCCCCTCCAGTATCGTAGATTGCGGGGAATGTATGGCAGCAGCCTCTGCGTCTTGAGCCTCCCACAAGTGCTTAGCTAGGTCGCGTCCAGATCAAGCATTCGCTGTTGTTAGGGAGTCCCTGGGCCCACGATAGCTCTTATCCGTTGCTGCAGGTCCAAACAGCATCTTGCATAGCCATTTCTTCATATTGAACGATTTTTTCTTTTGGCGCACAAAGTCTAACTGGAACGGATCCAGCAACAATGTCTGTCGAGCTCGAGGAGAAGGCGACGAGGCGAACACAGATTTATCGTCAGCTTGGACAAGGTCTGAGAGTGTTTCATGAGCATCAACATCCAGAAGTAGAGTACGTTTGAGGTCGCTATGCCTAGATGCCAGAGCTGACCCACCCTTAGTATCATCGCGATTCCCGGACTGGGGACCAACCCCGAAGAATGTTGGACGTGGACTGCCCCGGCCAAGAAAGATGTTGGACGTTCAAGAGCTACGAGTACTTCTGCAACATCAGAGTCCACAGAGGGAGGCGCGGGTCCCCTTCGAAAGTTCAACTGGATCAGAGACCAAGATGGCCTCGCTTCGCTGTTTCCCAAATCGAGAATCATGCTATATGACTATGCTTCGGCATGGACAGGAGACAAGAAAGTCAGAGCCACCATGAAGAGCATATGCATGTGGCTTTTAGATGATCTTCGCGAGAGAAGAAGAGTGTGTACAGAGAAGGAACAACTGGTCGGGTGGTCACTGACACATCACAGGATGGTACCGCAGCCGGTCGGCCGATAATATTTATCGGACACAGCATGGGAGGAGTTGTTATCGCCAAGGTACGAGCGATGTTGAATGCCACACTGCTCCACGACTGACTAGTCAGACCTTATGCATGGCCAGAGCTCGAAGGGAGTTCGAAGCTATCGTCACCTGTACGGTGGGCTGTGCCTTCTTTGGAGCACCCTTCCGTGGATCGAACATGGCCAAACTCGCATTGATGTACAGTTCTGTCTTTGGCAACGAAGCCTACGAATCGCTGCTGTCTTTCATGCGCTCGGAGAAAAACGATACTCTAGAAGAGGTCACGCATGATTTCATGGAGATAAGCAACAAGCTGGTGCCACCTATTGACTTGTTCTGTGCTTACGAAACGGTAC
The DNA here is from genome assembly GCA_013365195.1 of Cercospora citrullina. Lineage (NCBI taxonomy): Eukaryota > Fungi > Ascomycota > Dothideomycetes > Mycosphaerellales > Mycosphaerellaceae > Cercospora > Cercospora citrullina. The sequence goes on along the minus strand of JAASFF010000614.1, from coordinate 137,898 downwards.
CTACCGCGACGTCGTACTCGGAGAGATACACACCTTGGTTACTGCAGTCCAAAGCTTTCAAAGCAGGTACGAAGGCCTTGTTGGATTTCGGAGGTGCGGCATTCTCGGCCGGCACAGTAAGTCCTCCGCAACATCGTGCCGCAGACGCTGAACTAATGGTATCGTAGTATTTCGTGGAGAGAGAATCGGCCGTCTTGCAAGGCGCTCATGACTCCGGACTGACTGCCGACCACAGAGATCTCATCAAGTTTGAGAGCATAGCTTCCGAGAAGTTCAGCACAGTCAAGGTAGCACTCCGCAACATGGTCCAAATGGCTAAAACCAATGCTCGCAAGCGTGTAATGCTTTCTGGCCAGAGCTTGTTGTCTCAGAGGACCATTCAGCAGGTTCGGGAAACACTAGCAGGGGTCGACATGCGACTCAAGTTCCGAACCAAGGTGAACCAGCGCGAGATCAACTCCTGGTTAGAGTCGGTACCCTTGTACCAGAGCTGGCTTGCACCTGCTGAGTCTTCCAAATCAAATTGCTCATACCTGTGGCTCAAAGGCGGAGGTGGCATTGGCAAGACAAATGCTTCATACGCAGCGATCCGGGATGTAAGCAAAATTCAAGCCCACGATCAACAGCTAGAAAGCTCACATGGTCATGGCGGAACACTGTTGGCCTATTTCTTGTGCGAATGGACGCCGGGCTGCGATACCGCTGAAGAGCTCTTGAAAGGGCTCATTACACAAATTGTTAATCAAGACGAGGCTTTGGCCCAACATGGCGCCAGATGGTTCGTGTCCAATACACGCTCTCGCGGGGCTGGTGATGGGAAGGTCTCGGGCGTCAATGAAGACATCGGTGCCTCCGGAGCAAAGGCCACGACCACAGTTGACAACCTATGGAGGTGTTTGCAAGACATGCTAGAAGATCCTGCTGTCAACAATGCACACATTGTTATCAACAATCTGCATCTGTTGGAGTCCAGCAGCTCCACGAATGCACTGCTGGCCAAACTGCGGGGCGACGCGGACTCTCTTACAGGGCAATCTCAGGCGTCTCAGAGAGTCAGATGGCTCATCACCAGCCGCAGCGAGCGCCATATCAACCAATACCTGACTGCAGCCAGCGTCTCGTTGGTGGATGTTGAGAATGATCTCGAGTATGGCGCGGCAATCAGCGAGTCGAAAAGGCAGCATGCCCGCGATGCAGTCACCCAGTTGCGAACTAGCAAAAGTTACGGGTCCGATCTTGCTTACTACATCCGTAACTCTATTGACAGCCTTTCTGCGGACCAAGCATGGATAGACGTGCTTTGCATCTTGCTTAAAGACATGCCAGAAGATAGCAGCAGTCTCAGCATTGAGAATTGGGTGAAGGAAGCCAGCGGTCACAACATCCACAAGCTAATCGATCAAGCCTGGGAAACGGTATGTCTACTCCGGGAAATGCCAAGAGGCACCAAGTACTCACATTCAAGCAGGTGCTGAGTCAAAATCAAGCCGCCAAACTTGAGCTCGAAGCGCTCTTGAAAGCACTTACCATCGCTTATGAGTCACCGAATATGGCCGATTTAGCTGTGCTCACTAATATCCACGACACGACTCGATTGTCAGCCTTGATTCAATCATGTGCGCCAGTGATCAAAATCGGCTCAACTGGTGAGGATCAGGGCAAAGTTGTCTTCACCCACAAGGAATTTGCCCGGCGACTCGGTGCAACCTATCATGGCCAATCCGGAGGGCTGGATGCCTTGCAGAGAAAGCGATACCATGGCCTCATGGCGATACGCTGCTTCAACTACATCCGAACCTCCATGAAGAGGTCTAGCTCCCACCAGCGTTTGGCCAAAGTTGCGTCGAAGCTCGTCAGATCTTCAACAGTCAGTGTTCGCGTGAACGATGGCGACGTCCTCGAAGTCACCAATGACGATTACGATATCGATGGGACAGGTACTCTGGCAAGCCCACTCCCCTCGAATACCTGTCCTTACCCGATCAAGTATTTATTCGAGCATCTGAGCGAAGGAGGCCCGGACGCCGCGCAAGAACTGTGCGACGAAGATCCAGACTTTTGGGGTCAAAGTTCGGATTTGAGGAGTGCTTGGCTGCGAGAATACCAGCTTCTGACCTCTGGTTTCAAAGACCTTGACACTCGCGGCATGTCAGCTCTGCACATCGCCGCAGGAATAGGTGCGAAGGAACTAGTTTCTATACTAGTGCGCAGGAACGGCACAGCAGCATTGTCCTGGAAAAGTGACGATGGCATGACGGCGGTAAGTAGCGAATAGTACGATTGGCGTATCGTAACTGACAGGAGCAGCTCCACACAGCGGCTTGCAACGATCGCAAAGACGTCGTCGATGCACTGATTCGGCTTGGAGCCAATGTAGAAGCGGGCGAAGGGGGCTCCGGCACAGCTTTGCACCTGGCAGCGCTTCGAGGTCATTGCGATGTCATGACACTACTCATAAATCAAGGCGCCAACATCAATGCACTGAGCCAAAAAGATGGCCCTGTGATCAACGCTGCGATCTTATCTGGCGCAGTCAAGGCCGTCAAAAAGATCATGGAAGGCGATGTGCACTTTGATCTGGATTATTCTCAATATGATGCACCGTTATCACTGTCCGCCCGAATCTTGGAATGGAATGTGTTTGCGGACATTCTGGAAAATGGACGCGACAAATGGTTAGAAAATGCCAAATTACTGGACCAGGCGCTGATATCTGCTTCCTACAACGCGCCTGTGGAAAGTGTGCGAATTCTTCTGCGGTTTCCACACTCATACACAAACAACACCATGGAGAAAGCCATCTTATCCGCCGCCGAGGAGAAGAAGTGGCACTCTGTCCATGAGCTTCTCGATCATGTCATCGGTGGCAACAAAGCTGGCGGCTCTTGGAAATTCAGTGTCGACGATGCATTTTACCTTGCTGCGACGACCAGGGAGGAGAATCTGGACGTGCTGAACAAACTCTGGTGCTTCTCAAAACAGAGCATTACGCCAAACATTCGCGACTTCTCGCTGTATCAGGCCACAGTCATGAAGAAGGACGCAACAGTCCTTTGGCTACTCGAAACATGTGGAGCGAACGCCAACGCCACGGCAAGCAAGCCTGATCTAGTTGGGCCCGCAACTGCTGGAACAGTAGCCGATTACGCAACAGCATTGAACGCAGCAGCAAGCAGAGGCATGACAAACTTGGTCAGCTCTTTACTACAGAAAGGAGCCAATCTTGATGGTGACTCCGGCTATGCACTGCATCTGGCAGCAAGTCAAGGTCACGACAAGGTGGTCCAGATCCTATTGGATCGTGGTGCTGCCGTAGACAAAGAAGTCCCCAACAGTGAGGACATTGGATTCTTCAGCAGCACGGCGCTCCAAGCAGCTTGCGAGAATAACAAAGTCGAGGTCATCAAAATTCTGCTGGCGCGTGGAGCCAATCCAAACCTCGGCGGCGGCGCTTCCAGTAATCCTATCACTGCAGCTACCGAGCGAGGTCTACCGGAAGTACTCAACCTACTCCTCCAGCATCCACGTATCAACGTAAATGTCACCGGAGGCAGCGAAAACTCCACGCCACTCATCAATGCTGCAACGCATATGCCCATGGAAACTGTGAAGTCATTGATCGAGCATGGCGCTGATGTCAATGCACTCAATGCTCGAGGTGACAGTGCACTCATCATGGCTGCACAAAAAGGCGAGAAAGCGACAGTGGAGCTCCTCTGCAATCATGGCGCAGACGTAACATATCGCAGCCCACAGCGTGGACTCCCCATACAAGTCGCAGCCGAGTCGTTGAATGCTCTTTGCGCATGGGTTCTGGCTGAAAGGATGGCTGACATGATCGAGACGTACCGGCAGAAGATCATTTTCGATACTGGCATTGCGAACGAGCGTGACACCAACATTACGATCCTGAAAGAGCGAATTGAAGAGGCTCAAGAAGCGCTGAAAATTGCGAACAAGGATGCTGAATTTGCCAGGCTTGAAAAGGCGCAGCTCGAGTCAATGGGCGCTCTACAAGGTCAGACGTATGAATCCGTCATGGAGCAGTCGAAAAGCATACAGGCTGAGCGACTTGAGCTGCAGAAGCAATACAACGCCTCCAAGGGCCAGCTTGGGCTCGCTAATGAAACGATCAGCCGCTTTAAACTTTTGCTCGAAGAAGAGCGGCAGAACAATGCCGATCTCAGGAAGCGTCAAGGATTTGTCGCGTTGCAAGAAGAACGAAACAATGCTCTGGAAATGCTTGAACAGCAAAAGAAAGCCTCGTCTTACGAAGTTGAAGTGGAGAGACAGAAACATCAGCAACTTCAAGCTGAGATCGGATCGCTCCAAAGGCAGACGCAAACGCTACAAAGTGAAGTCTTCTCCGTGCAGACTGCAGCGCAAGCCACAAACGAGAGAGCTGAGACGATCAGACAAGAAAAACAGACCTTACAAGATCAAATCGTTGCCTTGCAAGCCCACACAAACGAGCTCAAAGAAGCACTTGCAACAGTCCAAGCAGCAGCGAGCAAAGCCACTCCTGCGCCGACTCCAACCTCGGAAGCACCAAAACTTCCAGAGAGACCTACCGCTGCTAATGTCGATGATTACTTCAATACTGAGGATGCTGATGCGGCCAATCCACCTGCCCTCGACACCAGTTCTGACGATGCTGCGGCCAGCGCACCCATCCCACTTGTATCCTCGCCACTCAGCGCCAATGGCAGTAGTCCCAGTATGTCGCCTGGTCAACAGGTATCTAGTCCTCGGGTCCCGGGTGTCAGCGGTTTCAGAACCATACACGGCACTCACCGACCAGACGGCAGTCTGGGCGGGTATCGTAAAGACGCGGCGCTGCGAAGGCAAATGAGTGATGGGGTCCATGGGTCTTCGATCAGGAACGGGCTCGGAGGAGGAGCACGTTCTTTGTCGGGCTCTGCGTCGCGACAGTCGCTCAGTGGAGGGCGAGGAAGTTTCTCGAGGGAGACTTCGATTGAAGAGGAGCAGGGGCCTGCTACTAAACAGAATGGTGTGGGAGAGTGGCCGCAGCCGAATCATGCTAGACAGGTCAGTCAGGGAGAGTGGCCGCAGCAGAATCGTGCGGGGCAGAATGGGCAGACAGAGTGGCCACAGCAAAATCAGAGTCCTGCCAGACACAATGGGATGGGAGACTGGCCACAGCAAAGTAAAGCTGGACAGAACGGCCAAGGAGCTTGGCCACAGCAGAATTCTGCTGGATGGAATGGGGTGGGAGACTGGCCAAAGCAGAATCAGACGCCAAGGGCGCGGAATGGGGATGATGGAAGGTATTATAGGGTAGTGTGAGATATCCGGTGTGATGATGGCAATGTTGCATTTTATTCCCCTCGACTAAAGGACTGTTACATTCGTTGGCCGAACGCGTTCGATGCTGCATGTCCTACAAGCGCTGTTTATTCAGGCAACATCCAACGCACATTACAGACATCTTTCTTTTTGACATGTCCATGCACAACCCATACGACTAATGCGGGCACTAACAGTGATGTTACATTTGCGAATGATCTCTGCAGTTCTGTCTTGAGCACCATTCGGATGTGCGATTGGGCGCGCACACAAGGCTGGGCCTCAGCCTTGCCGGTGCCGAAGCTCGACGCTTTGCGTGTGACATCTGGCCAGGCTAAGATTGCGGTTCGAGACCCATTCTGGGCGGTCAATGCAGCCATGCGCAGAAGGTGTCATAATTGGTTAGCCTTGCATTTGCAGGTGCCTAGCGTGATTTGACTATGTAGTTTGCTGTGGCCCTCTGGTCAGTTGTCTGTCTCCCAGCCTTGCTCAGGTTTTTGCTTCACTCCAGCCGTACCCGTTCATCGTTCTAGTGCTCTCACTTTCAGACGCGTAACTTGCAATGACTTCACGAATCAACACTGGAGCAATGACCGCCAACCCCTCCACAACAATCGACCTCCCTAGCTACAGCGGATCTCCAGCATGGGGCTATGCTGTATACTTCCCTGAAACTATCAACAATGTACGGGCTCGAATACTAGGAGCCTTTTCACCTGGACCGCGGACCACAGCCACGCTCGAGCCAGGATTCGTGTCATACTTTCCATTCTCTGTCGCAAATCCGACAGTAGTGACTTGGCCTACGCTGGTCTCCATACTGAATGAAGTGTATCCAGGAAATACTTTACCTACCACTCTGCCGGCGCTTCGCATCTATGAAGATGTGCCCGCGCCCTTCGCTGGGATCACTGCGATTGGTGACCCGGTAGAGTCCCTCAGTACCAGTGACACAATATATATTCCTCTCACAGTCAGCCTCGCAACAAGCATCGATATGAACCCTGGCATAGAGAGGCTCACGGCTGTGGCCTCGCCGACACTACCGACAGCGCCGACCTCTGATATCTCGTCAACAAGAAGAAGCATCTCAGCTGGTCCAAGTACCCCAACAACACCGACTAGTCGAGAGAGCACCCTCACGACCTCACCGATTACCTTACAAACAGTCAACCCTGGTCCCGAAGATGATGACACTCCTTCTACAGCGATCCTTGCTGGAGGCATAGTCGGAGGCATCCTAGCCGCTGTCCTGCTGTGCGGATTGCTCGGGTTCTTCTTGATTCGGCGCAAGAGGTCAAAGCGTTCGACACATGCTAGCGAAGAGCCCGACAAAACCGCTCCTAGCACGATCTGCAGCATGACGGGGCAACAGAAGCAGGAGATGAACAATGCCAATCCGCTTGTTGTTGAAGTTGCAGATTCAAGTGCTATTCCCATCTCAGACTTATGGCTTGCTCCGGAAGTTGGTAGAGCTCGTTGGTGGGGACTTTCGTCGCGAAGGAGGGCGGTAGTACGTTTGCCAGGCTCTTCCGGACTATGCTCGATCGAGCAGATCCACGGATTTTGTTGCACCGAAAGATTGATCACATCGAAAACTTTTGAGGAGATCAGAAGTTCCGCGTCCAGGAAATCAGATAACAAGTTGTGCTGGTTGAGAGAACGAAGGATCCTGGAAGGCGCCATTTTCTTCAATGCCCGTCGCTTTGATCGAAGAAGGTTCGACTAAAACCTTAGCGGCAAGCGATCCCGCGAGCAAGGAACACGTGTGACTCTCACTGGGGCTGGCGAGTGGTGGATGAGCTTAGTGGTAGTCTGTCGTATGGTCAATAAGTACATGCCCTCGCTGTCGTGATGACTCGTGGTCTACGTTGAATCGTCAGTGTCAAATGAGACTTGCCAAACGCTTCGGAAATCATGAAATTGTGTACAGTTATCAAAACGTGAAGCGACCAATTAAAGTTTGTCACGCTTCAAATCCACCCATTTCATCACACCGGTCTTTGGATCACAGTTCACGTAGTCGAAATGTGCTTCGCCGGCTTTGAAGATCCAGACTTCGTGCCTAATTTGCCACAGTCAGTCATATCTTATCCACACAGCCCTCCGCCATCTGGAAAGAAAACAGCACTCACCAAGTCATAAATTTCCGATTCTCTCCAAACTCCTTCGCATGCTTCATCATTCCATTAAAAATCTTCAAATGGCTCGGATGGCGGCTACTCCATTTTTCCAAATCTTTCCAATTCTTGTGGAATCCTGCTCCACATGTTTCGAGGATCGGATTTCCTTTTTCGTCGAGGTTTTGTAAGAAGCGTAGGCCGATTGTGCCTGTCTCTTCGGGGTGGGTCCAGAGGTAGTCCATGCCGCCCATGAGAGCTTCTTGGAGTTTTGTTTCGTAGGCTTCGCGTTCATCGGGTGGGCAGAGTGCCCACCATTGGCCGGAGCGGATGTGGCACCTGGGGGTGAGGGGAGGGTGTTAGGTAAAGGTGAGGAAGTGTGAGTGCAGATACATCTCGAACTTACATATTGTTGTAGTTGGTCCCTGTCAGTCGCTCGCCGAAACCGACTGGTTCTGAGGCAGGCGTGGGGATATTCTTTGGCGTTTCGAAGAGGTCGTGAGCTGATGCAGGAATGCGATCACGTCCAGCGCCCCAGTATGCTGTCAATTCATGGGCTGGCTGCTCTACACCCGGTAATTGCGCAAGACCTGGCTTATGGTCCAATCGAGCATAATTCGTTTCGAGTCTCTCGACTGGTGCGGCGAAATGCTCGAGCCATATTCCGATGTCCTGCTTGCTGCCGCCCAGGCTCTGCCAGATCTCGGGTAAGTTGAGCTTCTGTAATGTAGTTTCGAAATGTCCATGATTTGTCCAATATGCCACCCACACCTTTGAATCCACTAGATCGAAGCCATGAGTTACCCGAAATGTATCTACTGCTGGTGGATGATTGGCATCGAGTATGCTGTCGATGATTTCTTCTGCCTCGTGGCGCTTCTGTACTGCGTTTTTGTGGCTCTGCACGCCGATATATAGCGTATACACGTGGCTGACTTCACGTGGCAACTTCAGAGTCCATCTGGGGACTGGAGGTTTGTGGCCACTCGGTCGTTTGAGGGGATATGTGCGGCCTTCTTCGGGGCCGGCAGATCCCATTGTGCTGTATTGGGAAGTGAAGCTGTAAGTGATCCTAGTGCTGTACGCAATCTGGCATCGTCTGGTCCGTGCGGTTGCTGAAATTAATCTATGTAGTGATTGTCGAGTCATTGTTTTTGTTCATTACGATGTCATCGGAAGGGTTGAGGAGACGATGTCGGCAGGAGCTCCGAACCCAGTCGGGCAGAGACAGTGGAGCGGAGCCCGGACCGAGGGCTGATCGACAATGACACAGCATGTATGCATGCAACTATTATGCTGCACCACGCCTGGCCCCGTCACACTTCGGCGCAGGCTCCGGCGCGGCCTTCACTCCTGCGTCGTGGTGACTGCCACTCACCACGCCACTCGTCGGGCCTGTGCCATATCTTTGCACCGCAATGAGCCTCACCTCCGCCGTCGCTCGTCTCGACGTCGCGCGCCAACAGAATGTCGGGCCGAGAAGTGCGTGTGGCTCCGCTGCCTGCATCGACTCCGAGACCTCGCTGACTCTGTGCTGCTAGGATGCGGGCGATGCGCTGCTCCGACGCGTGTCCGAAGCCAAAACGCAGCTCGCCGTCACCCGCGCACAACGTGGTGTCGTCGCCGCGGCTTGCAACTACTGTCGCGTGAAGAAGGTCAAGTGCGATGCCCAGCGCCCCTGCTTAACGTGCGTGAAGCGCAACTTGGACTGCCACTATGAGACCACCGGCTCCGAAACCCATTCCCAGGCAAGCAAACGCAAGCACGACGAACTCAGTCGATCGCATGACACGCATGCGCAGCTGTTCCACCTGCTGGCAACTTGCACCGGCACAACAGCCGCCGACATCTCCCAACGCATCCGAGCGGGCCACCGCCCTGGAGACATCGTCGCCCACTTCACCCAGCCGCATGATGGGCGCGCTCCCACGACGCCCGTACACCGCACCGTCCGACAACTCTTCCTCACCACCTTGGCACATGGCACGGGCTCGCTGTTGGACATGGTCCGACTTGCCATGTGGGCACTCGACCCGACCTTGAACATCCAACTGCCTGACTTCCCCGATCTCCTCCTCTTTCGCAATCGCGTCGCTCACATCCACCGTGTCGAGGCCCTATTGCTCACATCTTCAGGCCTGACCACGCCCTTATCTGCGCTATCGACCAGCCCCGTCGCGCAGCGCGCAGACAGCGGGTTTGTTACCGATTCCAGCGACTGCATCAGCCGCGAAAACCGCGCCGTGCATCAGGTTCCAGCTAGTCCATGGCTCGCAATCACGGACAATGACGAAGCAGTAACGCACCTCGTCTCCTTGTTCCTCGCCTGGATCAATCCGAGCTGGCGCTTCGTGGAGCAGGACCTGTTCCTACACGGTAAGTGTGCGAGCAGATAACATCACGACACCTTCTTGCCCCGGAAGCCTTCTAACGTGAGTCCTGCTTCGCCAAGGTATGCGCTCTCGCGTTCTAGAATCGCCCTTCTGCTCGCCGCTTCTGGTCAACAGTATATGCTCAATTGCGTGTGTAAGCCACCATTCGCGGATCAAGCCGAGCATCGCTCATGCTCACGACATGTCAGCTGCATTCCGAGCACGATACCGCATTCGTAGGCGGCGACAGAGACAGAGTTACTCGGGGTCAACACTTTCGCAACCAAGCTTTGCGCTTGTGGTCCCTCGAGCAAAGTGGCACGACACTGACCAAGATTCAAGCTCTTTGCATTTTGAGTCTGGAGTAAGCCCAGCTTTCGACACGCTCCGCCAACAATACTGATGCGCACAGCTCGAATTATCGTGCTATGGACAAGCAAGGCCTAAGCTTAATCCCGATCGCTGTTCAGCTTAACAACGAGCTTCCGTTTCATCCCTCGTCAGCGTGGTGCGTCAGGCGAGGGGTCTCGGAGCAAGACTACGTCAGAGCGAGACTTGCGGCTCACTGGTGCACCATATGTACACACATGTGAGTGATAGGTACCGTCGAATCGGCCATGTTGTAGCTGACGAAATCAGAATCATGCGGCTTGCATTCATGAAGGATATGACAGTCAGGCCGATCGAGTCAGACGTTCCCAAAATTCACAAGGTATTCCAAGATGATGTGGATCTATGGATAGCGTACCCACTGTCCATCGACCCAGTACCTCATCGATCAACTCTCTACTTGCGAGAGAGATGCACACTTGCGGGTATCTTCAAAGACATACACACCTTGATATTTGCGGACAAGCACAAAAAGACCAACGTCCGAGAATTTCTCGACGGTGTGGATCGCCTGTCATCGAGGATGAACAACTGGTTCGAGCGTCTCCCTTTCGAGTTCCAATACGAGTGGCCGATGTGTGTGGCTATCTGGGAACTACAGTAGGTCAACTTATGCTTCCGGCTACATCGCCTTCGCTAATCATGCCATGTAGCGCATCATATCTCAGCACTGGCATGACGCTCCGCCTTGTTGCGAGGAACAGATGTTTGCTAGAGGCAGAGGAAGTAGAACAGCAACCAAGCTCGCCCGACGAACCAGACGCTGCGGATGCCATGCAGCGAACGGCGCACGACGGCCTCACCAGAGCGCTCGCACTGGCATACAAGGCCGCCCAAATGCTTCGAGACTTTCGTGAGCGGTACGGACTGAAGATCACTCCTGCCTGGCTCCTTCAGCTTCAAGCAGTTGCCGCAAGCGTTCTCGTTCTTGACGAGGACCTGAAAGTTCACGCCATATCGACACCTGATGAGCACGTTGCGGCCTCGCGCAGCCCCATTGCAGATTCTCACACCGCTTTTGACGAAGTGTTCAGATGTCTTTTGGGCACCGCTGTGGAAGTCATGATTGCTCGGGCCATTGCGCGTATGATATATCATACTGCGCTCGAGCAGAAGATTATTCTGTCGCGCTCCTCGAGGACTATGCTGTAAATCATGGCTGATACTGCTTGGCGACCTTCGGATTTGTCGCTGTTGAACTCGGCGTTTCCGGATTTCACGACAGTTAGCGGGGATGAAGAGAGTAATGCGAGTCGTCGGCTTGGGGAGCTTTTGACGAGATGGGAGAAGATGGATGTATGAGATGAAACAACTGGAGAAGGCTGGCAGCATATATGTCTTGAAAGATGAGGGATGCTAATGTATAAATACTCGGGGCAACAACTACGACTGAATATTAGATGGTTGGTATGAATTATGGTACCTGGTTACGGACCAGGGCTGCCGTTTGAGAGCAGATATGATGGCCACCCCTCAAGACATTGAAGGTAATGTGCTTCTCTTGCTTGCCCACTCATCTAGAACTTCGGTCACTCATGTACGGAGTTGGACTCAGATTTCGGAGTTATGCAAGAAATGCCAAGTGACAAGTTCGGCATTTGCATACGAGTCGGCCCAAGAAGCTCACTAACTAGCGTGTCTGTCACACTCGCTTATCAAACACGTTAGCGGAGAGCTTTTGCTACGTGTTAGTCATTCCATTGAGACTCCGATATACGAAATCTTATAAAGTGAATAGCTCTGTGCGACAATTGCACGTTCTCAGAAATTGAGTTCAGCTACATCAAGTGATCTGATCGTTTCCGAATTCCTGCGTCAGAAGAACAAGATATTCTCAAGGCCGACCGGACACTCCAAGACTTTGCGAGAAGAAGCTCAACAGTCCCAAAAAAGAACAAGTCTCAAAGAACAAGAACGAGTAAAGCAAAAATGCCCATCATCGCCCTTCCCGCAGAAGATCAAGATATCCCCCGTCTCTTCGAAATCGCCTGCCTAGCATTCGCCCGCAATGAACATGTTTGGGATGTCATGTGGCCCGAACACTGGACGCCCGAAGGCAGAGCTGCAGGCGCAGCTCGTATGCTAGAAACGAAACAGACTACGCCTTCGACGACTTATTTGAAAGCCGTGGATACCGAAACGAATGCAATCGTGGGGATGGCGAAATGGAATTTGTGGGAGAAGCATAAAGTCACTTCATCAGATCCTAAGAAGGAATGGTATGGAAATGATGAGAAAGAATGGAGGTATGCGAAGGGGATTATGGAGAGCTTTTTGCGAGAGAGGAATCGAGCGATTGAAGAGAGGAATGGGACGTTGGTGAGTTTGGATATTTTGACTGTGGATCCGAAGTGGCAGAGACGAGGGGTGGGAGAGGTTTTGGTGAAGTGGGGGATTGAGGAGGCGGATCGGAGGGGGGCTGAGGCTGTGGTGGAGAGTTCGCCGTTTGGGAGGAGGTTGTATGAGAAGAATGGGTTTGTTTGGCAGAGGGATGTTGTGGTGGAGGTTGAGGGGGAGGAGTGGGAGGGGAGGCCCAAGGGGGGGATTGCGTGGATGGTGAGGCCGAAGAGGGTGTAGGTAGAGGGAGATGTTTGCGGTTTGGTAGAGGAGGCAGGTGCATCTTGAGTGAGATTGTATAGAGGATAGAGCTAACGTGATTGATAAGCGAGTGTGACAGACACGCTAGTGTGACACTTCCATCTCGTATCTACCGCCACCACTAAACGCGTCAATTATTCCACCATTTTACGCGATGGCACCTCCAAATGAAGAGGTTCTTCAGTGTGCTATCCGTGACCTCCATTTAGGTCGTTTCAAGAGCGTGCGCAGCGCTGCAGCTGCCTACGGAGTCAATTATATAACGCTTAGCCGGAGGCTCAATAGAACGCGTCCACAGGCTGGTACACCTGCAAACAATAGAGTCTTGACACCTATTGAAGAGGAGGTGATTTATCAGAGGATTCTTAACCTGGATGCACGTGGTTACTCGCCAACACAGGCTATAATCAGAAGCTAGGCCTCTTTAATTACCTAGGCACGGAATAGACAAGAGGTTGGCCAAAGATGGGCTTATAACTTTATCAAACGTTATAAAGGCCTGGAAACACGATTATCACGGAGGCTCTTAAATTAGAGGGCTAAGAATGAGGACCCAGACATTATTACAGAGTGGTTTAGGCTCGTTCAGAACATAATAGCCTGCTATGGAATTATACAACACGACATATATAACTTTAATAAGAGTAGATTTAGGCTTAGACACTATTAGAATACTATAGTTGTTACTACTATAGAGCGTAGGCAACGACCTAAAGCCTTAGTTTCTAATTTAACATAATAGCAGACTATTATTACCTATATTAATACAGAAGGCTAGTTAGTGCCTCTATATATTATCTTCTTAGGCAAGGAAATAAATAGGGCCTAGTTCAAACACCTACTACTAAACTAGAAGCTTAGAGTTAGTCCTAAAGGCTAGACATCCTTTAATTATATAGTCTAGTAGATTAAGCACTTTAATAACTATATAAAGTATAGGACTATTAGTTAGAAGAGGCTCTTAATTTTAGATAGCTATAACAGCTATTTAACTCTAGAGTTTAAGGAATTCTATATTAAACAAAGCATTATTACCCTCTGCATACTAGCTTATTTAAGCTACTTACTCTAGCCTTTAGATGTTAGCTGTTTTGGTCCATTAAAGAAGGCATATTTAGCTAGAATTTAGAGGCTTGGCGCAGCTAGATACTACTACCTAATTAAGGAAGACTTCCTACTATAGCTTAGGGTAGCCTATAAGGCTATATTTACTCTAAATACTATCAGAAATGCCTTCAGAGGCTCAGGCTTAGTACCACTAGATCTATAGGCTATGTTGTCTAAGCTAACACTGCGTTATAAAACACTAACTCTACTACTACCTTGTTTATCAGACATATAGAATACCTCTTAGAATCTAAGGCAGGTTAAGAGACAGACAAGCAAGATTAAGAATAAGGTTCTTAATTATTAGAATAGCTTACTAACTTCAATCCTTAACGCAGTAGATAGGCTATCAAGAGGGTTCAAAAGGTTACAAGCTACAATAACATTACTATAGGCTGAACATAACAACATAAAGACTATAATTAAAGAATTATAGTCTCACAGGGCTCTAAGGAAGAAAATCAAGCTTACTCTTAGAATTAACACTAATGAATTGGCTGCCAGAGACACGGCTCAGGTACAGGCTCGTCAGGCAATGGAAGTAGTTGGTCAGATTAAGAAACAGCCAAGAGCCAAACCAACCTGCAGCAAGTGTGGTATTCAAGGTCACAACTCAAGAGGTTGTCAATCAGATAGAGTAACTTCTGAGCATTTAATTAATCCAACTTTGAGGTAGTTCTGACTCCTATAGCGTAAGAAACCAAGAATCAAAGTTATGCACCTTCTCAAAGTGTCACACTAGCGTGTCTGTCACACTCGCTTATCAAACACGTTAGAGAGTCGGAAGTATTGAATTTTGTGCTGTGACCGGCGGACTTCATTTGACTTCGCCATTGACCTCGCAATTTGGTGCAGCGCAGTATCTGTCTTTCCAGTGGCCCATTTCGCACATAAAATGTCTTTAGAAGTGAGTAGACAATGCATGTTGTCACAGCATGAAGCTCATCATCCAGCAGCCAAAAATTGTCTGTGCTGGCTTGGCGTTGCGCTCCGAACTTCTGCGTCCCGCAAACGTGACCATCGTCGACCGCACCTCACCCTCTCGCCCGCCCGTCTGTCGATGAAAGTGCTGGCATAAACGAGCAGCATCCGAGGCAGTTTCACATCACCCACACAACCTCCCATCACCGCATCTGTCGAGGCTTCCGCCGCGACAGCCCAACTCCCGCCCGCCATGGATCACGAGAAGCTTGCACGCATGCAAAATGCTGTGCGTATTGGTATGTTCGCCCGCACCGCCGCCCACACTTTTGCGCGCGCCTGAAATAGCGCTCCTGAGCTCCGCTGACTTATTTGTAGGGTAAGTCGAGTTGTTTTCGTTCCTCTATTCCGCCTACACGAGTTTCCGTTTCCGCGCTTGGCCTGAAGAGCTCCGCCCAGCTCACACGACTCGGGGACATCCATTGAACATGCGATGGAGCAGAGATCTGACAATTACGTGAATACAGTGGCAAGGGAACTCCGCGAAGAAAGGTCAAGAAGGTCAACAGGACCGGCGGCGGTGATGACAAGAAGCTCCAGGCTGCCCTCAAGAAGATGAACGTGCAGCCAATCCCAGCCATTGAGGAGGTGAACATGTTCAAGCAGGACGGCAATGTCATCCACTTCTCCGCACCAAAGGGTGAGTACAACAGAAAACCGAATCTCTGCAAACGAGAGAGGGCAGCAGATACTGATCATGACCAGTCCACGCCTCCGTCCCATCCAACACCTTCGCCATCTACGGCAACGGCGAGGACAAGGAGCTCACCGAGCTCGTCCCAGGTATCCTCAACCAGCTCGGCCCAGACTCATTAGCCTCTCTCCGAAAGCTGGCCGAGAGCTACCAGAGCATGCAGAAGAGCGCCGAAGGCGAGGACAAGAAAGACGATGACGATGATGAGATACCGGATCTCGTCGAGGGCGAGAACTTTGAGAGCAAGAACGACGTCGAGTAGACGCAAGTCTCACCAGTCTGCGACGCACCCGATCACCCCATTGGGCTAGTTTAGCTAAGCTACTACTACCACACGGCCACTACAAAAAAGCAGGCGCGCTCTGAAACTATGAAATGACCGAAACGGGCCCGCTTTTCTTGCTTTCGTTGTCTTTTGTGATTCGGGCATGGGGATCAAACAACGCGGCATCTTCTTGCTTACGGGAATTTGTACATGCTCGGTGGTGTGGCATTGCTGTATATTAGGTTATGCGGCATGAGAGTGTGATTTCTGTTCATGATGGAAAATGCATGGAATCGTGCTCTCTCATACCTTCTTCCCTTCCTCCAACAATATGGATCTCTGCTTTGCGGCTCACTGTTCGCATAAAGACCTCCCTCTACCATTCCCTTAACACACGACTGAGAAATGTCACGCAGTATCTACTGACTTCACAAACCCCTCTTCGCCTCCGCCAGAACCTCCTCCGGAACCACAAGCCTTTTCTCCCACGCATCTTTCCAGTCTCCTTCTTGCCAATTCTCCAAATTCTGCCCTGGAATCGCAAACACTCCTGTAGCGAACACCGTCACCGAACCAGGCTCTAATTCCTGATATAAAGTCGGCAAAAGCGTCCTCGGTTCAATCAAGTTGCTATTAGCATCCGGCTCAATGACTTTGCCTGATCGAGAAGATGAACTCAGGAGTTCCACGACGCCAGAAACGCCAGCACGAGGAGATACAACGAGGGCAGAATTTGGGGTTGTTTTCTGAGTTCCGCCCCCCTCTGTCGCTGAGACAACATGGCCTCCTGCAAAAGGTAAAAGGAACCTTCCATCAACTTCGTTCGTTCCTTTGATCGCGAAGCCTCCTTCGGCGGTTTGGAGCCATCGGCGGCCTGTTTCTACGCGATGAACGCGAATATGCCAGTTTGCGTATTCTGGGCTTGTTG
This sequence comes from Cercospora citrullina, assembly GCA_013365195.1. NCBI lineage: Eukaryota > Fungi > Ascomycota > Dothideomycetes > Mycosphaerellales > Mycosphaerellaceae > Cercospora > Cercospora citrullina. The sequence continues at coordinate 121,136 of JAASFF010000614.1, read as the reverse complement.
TTGTGGGAGGGATGAGCCATGTGGTGACTTTGACGTCTTTCCAGGGTCGTGAGACGGATCTTAGGACTGGGATGATCTCGGTCGTCGTCTGTTGTTCGCTCCTCCCTGGGACTGAAGAGATGATGGGTATGTGGAGAATTGTTGCATCTTCGACGTCGCGTCTCAATTTCCACAACTCGCCTTCCGGTTCATCGCAAAACGCCAAAGCGCTTTCGGGAACAAATTGTTCGAGGGTGTGAGAGCCTGTGGGGACTGAGTAGCCGAATGAAGCCGAGTATGCGAAATGGCCGTATTTGGCTTGGGTGGATTTGAGCGGATAGTGGCATTTTTGGCCGGAGGAGAGGAGGTATGTGTGAGAGCCGCTGTTGATGAGGATGTGTTTGGGTTGCTGGAGAGCTTTGATTGAAGGGATCAGAGGAGACTCGTTCTGTGGATGTAACGGATGAGGCTCTTCCTCGCTAGACCAGAAAGGATGGTGTTCTGGCACTGCGAGGCAGAGAAATGCGAGCATGCACCAGTAAGGCGATCCAGGAGAGTTGTAGTTTTCAGCAAGGTAGTAGTTCGGATATGTATATCCGATGTTCAGCATCCCATTCGGCTGGAAGATGTGAGGAAATTGGCTCCACCAGCGTAGATTCCTGAGTATCAGTCCCTTGATAATACCCCAAGTTAACGGCTCCGGAGGCTCGACATCCGCAAACGCAAACGCAGACCAAAATGCAATCGTCGCGAATCGGTACGTTAAACTTCTTCCAAACGGAATCGAATGTCCAGAAATCGGATCCTGATAATGCACAAAATCCAGAGCGAACTCCCTGGCTCGATGTCGATAAAGCTCACATCTCTTGGGGTCGAAATCTTTAGCTAATTTCGAATACAGCAATTGCAACAACTGTATCGCAAATGAACCAGAATAGTAATCCATCTGCGTATACCACTCTCCAGGCCCATCATTGTTCCATCCACCACCTCGATGGAACGTATCAAGATGTTCGACATCAGCTCGAATTCGTTCCATATTGTACGCCTCACTCCCATTGGCTTTCAATCCCAGATTCGCAAAAACACGAAACCAGAGCCAATTCGTATTCGGCATTTCTTTATCATTCATACTTCCGATCCAATCTTCGACATTTCGTTTCTGGGCATCTGATAAAGGGTCCCAGAATTTTGAACCCGCAATGGCGAGAGTGAAACCTATGGGACAGGATTCTACCATTCGTTGATCGAGATCTTGCATATGGCCCCAGAATTCCGGTGAGGAAGGGTCGGTGCCGGAGATGAGGCCTTGGAGCCAGAGAGCATGGTTTGGATAAGGGTCGCCGCTTGCGAGGAGGGAGGAGAGGCCCCATAGTGGACGAGCGAAGCCTTCGATTTGGGCGGCGGTTTCGTCGACTGTGGGGTTTCGTGGTGTCTGCGTTAGTATATGCTGTTTCTTTTACTTTATTTTTGTAGGAGCTGGGCTGAATGTACATTTCGTCCCCGTCCCACCAACTCTCACCAAAGCTCTTTCTTTCGAGAAGCCGGCTTCTAAAGGATCGAGAAGTGCTTTACACGCTTCAATGACATCTTCTCTTGTCTTGAACGCGTTCTGGGAGAATCGATGTGCGGGGAAAGGCTGGTTGCTTTCTGCAACGAGATGCGTGGTTGACATCTTCTCTATTATTCAAACGAGTATTGTAGTAGAAAGTAGGCAGCGGAAGGGAAAAGACAGAAAGGAAGCTTCTCGTGCCACAATGGCACTTTTGAGAGCTGGTAGACTTGCAGAGAGAGAAAGCTTAAGAGCTTATTGCCTATTCCAGTCGTGGTCATCTGTTTCATCATCCGCCGAAATACAGGTGGAACAGCCTACCATGAGGCATAGCAATTGGCGGCTAAAGTGATGGAGTTTGGAGAAGAGGAGAAGCTGGGGTCAAAGTTTGGGGGTCAGAAGAAGGTGGAGAGACGCGGGCCGAGTCGGAGACTGCACCTTTTTGCCCTGTGAACCTTCTTCTCTGAAGCAAGAAGTCACGATATAGACCTGTTCAAAGGAATGAAGTTGCAATGACAGTCTGACATATGAACGCAAATGCTTGAAGTCGCCTCATCGCCTTCCTTTCATTTCTTGCTGTCACGATAGTCATCTATTTACAATAAGAATCCTGGGGTCGATTAAGGGCAGTCGAATGTCTCCATAGCGAAAAATAGTAAATGTGATGTCGCTCTCGTTAGATCTTGTTTCTCGTCAAAATCGCACCTTTGGTATCCTGTACGCCTGTGCTTTCCAAAAACGGTTGTTACGCTGTCACGCTGTTACGCTCATCATGCTCGAATCTCATGTCCCCCTTCGTATACTCTGCTTCCCCTGTCACTATGCATCCGTATCTGGTCGATGCTCAGCAGATGTTTCCCGCAATGTCTCTGGGAACGTCCTCCTGGGCTCGACCGGTGTCGCCTCCGCGATTCTGATGCTAGGTAGTCGGCTGATCGCTGGTAGTGACGGTGCACCAGTATTTGACTCGGTCTGCTCTGCTGATGGGCTCGGCGCCGACACGGGAGAGATTCGCAGCTCAGGTCTGCGGTCGTCGGTGGGTGATGTATAAGGTGGTGCTTCTTCAAACCCGCCATCGTAGGTGGGAGGATCGACATGCGGGATAGGCTCATCACCCATGTCACCACTATATTGACTTGTATCGATTGAAGGTCGCACGGGAGCCGTGTTGGTGGTCGAGGATCTACTTCGACCGCCGATCGGAGTATGGTTTAACGACCCGTTCCGTGAGTGGTTGGCCCCGTTCAGAGTGACTATCTCGAAATCGCTTCCTGCTCGTCCAAATGGTGGTAGATCCGCCAGGTCCACAATCGAGGCTTCGTCATCGGAGACGTCCATGTTAGAGCCTGTCTGTGATACTTGCGATCGGTTGCGATGATGAGTCGAATATGGCCTAGACTCTTGTGTGTTCCAGGGTCGCAGGCTTGCACCGTGTATGCTCGCAGCAGAGTCCAGCAGAGGCCTACTATCGGAGTCGTGCGAGTTTGCTCGAATTCTGCTTCCGTCATGTCTTGCCACACCCAGGTCGGCGTAGCTCACGCTGCTAACTCGTCGCTCCCTCGCACCCATGGCAGCCTGATGTTGTGCTATCATAGCAGTTGCACCAGCGCGTTCGCGAAGTCGTTGTGCTTCGCGGCCTTCTTGTCGTATCCGCTCCACCTCAGCGAAATCTCCTCGTGCTCTTGCCTCGTTCCGCCGCCTTCTCCGATCCTCCCGTTCTGCCACCTCCTCCCTACGCTGCTGGCGAATTTGGAACAGGCTCTCCATCTCTTCCTCACGACGCGCCTCCTCTTCGTGTTCGGTCTCTGGCAGTTCAAGTACCACATCAACTCCATCTCTTTCTCCTTCGCGAGCCAGGACCTGTTCATTCTCACGAGCTGAACTGGAGTACGCTGGCAGTGTCATGACCGAGCGCACGCTCGTGTGACGGTCCACGCCAGCATCGCCCGCTCCATCTGCCTGCGCTCTCTCTACATCTGGGGAGAGGTTGCCCTGACTGTTGCGGGCATTCGAGCCGGCAGTTTGCATCTGCACGGACGGTGTATATGATGTATCCTGCAACGAGGAGCTGTAGTTTCCCTTAGTCGACAGTCCTTTGGGCCGCCATGCCTTCCAGCGGCTCTTGAGATATTGCGTCGGCACATATTTCGGGTTCTCGTGTCGTCTGCGCAAGGATCGTAATCCGATGTAGGCACTTATGCTCGCTAGTATTACAGCTACGACGGCGATAACGACCTGCAAGCGGTCAGTGTACAGTCCTCTCGCGATCTCGGCATTCACCTACGATAATGATAATAGTGGAGTTGCTCCTGCCATTGTTGTTTGTTGCGTCACTCTGCGGGTTTGTGCTGTTGTTGGTCTGGCGGATGTGCAGAGTGGGAGCGTGTTGATCAGCGGGAAGCAGCATGGCGATTCAGCACCGATGCGCCGAAGAGCGTTGCTATCGCATGGGCGTCTAGCGGTTTGCTGTGAGGTTCTGGAGAAGGCTCGCTGCAGAGTGTGGCCGTGCACACCACTGCTGTCGCAATCGACAACAACGGCCGCGCGAAGAACAGCGATCGGAGGGGGACGGCGACTGGGAACAGGGCACAAAGTCGACTGCACGCCGCGGGTGCTGGGCGAGCTGACGCGCGGCTGAAGCGTCGCTGTGCGTTCGAGTTGGCGGTGCAACGCAGGAAGTGATGCTGCAGCAGCGAGAAGACGTCTGTGGATTCCAATGGTTGTAGATTGTACGTTTCAGCAAGAATTCGGCCGTTATGGTGCAGATTGTGGGAGGAGCGGGCTGTTGTTTCGACAAGACTCTGGCTGGCCATTGCACGGCTCGCTTCACGTGGCGGCAAGGCGGTGCACGCTCAGCACGCGAAGTGCCTTCCTCCCGGATGCCAAAAACAGGCTCTCTAGACGAACTTTATGCACGCCTGTGCTGCTCCACCCCACACCTAAGCCTCGACAACCTTCTGTGATGAACCATTCGTTCAAGTAACGTCATGTCACTCATCTTCTCCGCGCGACGGCACATCATCAGCGAATGCGCAGTACTTGCTCTTCATACACCTGCCGATCCCAATCGAGCTGTCTCTTGTGCCACAAGGCTTTGCACTGCGGTGTAACGAGGACCGGTCGCACCATGTCCATCTCGCCGGGTTCTGAACACACGCGTCGAACTGCGATTTGGTGTAGAACAAGCTGGATGCTGTGACCGATGACCAGAGAAGCTGCTATGCAGCTCATAGTCGCTATAGCATCTTGCTCTCACGCGCAACGTCTATGTTGACACAACTACAGATCAGCAAAACATAATTGTCATCTTTTATTGCGTCCATCGCCTGGCTTGCGGAGTGAACAAAAACATTACGAAGCATTTTACCGCATTCGGACATGCATCAAAATCCGCGAACAATGGAGTACGCTAACACCCTCGACTGACAGGATCAGGATTGTTGCCCGGAAGCAGTCGCAGCAGGATCATATTATTCGCGCACCAATATCGACTTATCCAAATTCAAGAGGAAGAAGGAGAGGATCCACAGCCAACGAGATTCTACAAATGTAAAATTCCTCCTCCGATCCTGCCTTCAAACACAACATTTCCGTCAGCCTTCCCTCACCGCACCAACCTGACCAAACTCTCGTCGTCCTCGTCATTCTCATCATATTCCCCTTGATCATACTCCTCATACTCTTCCTCCCCCTCCTCTTCCTCCTCATCCTGCTCCTCATTCTCACTCGCCTCTGGCGTCTCATTCCTCCCCAACACATCCCGTCTCGCAACCAATAACCCCCGATCCCTAACCGCAATCCTCCTCACCGCAAAATTAAACGCCTTACGTGCATTAAACCCCAAACTTCTCGGGTTATCATAATTTCTAAAAACCCAATCATTCAGCTCCCAGTACGGAATTCCTTGGCGAGGGATATGATCGTGCATGCGTCGTGTGCTGTAGGGAAGACGCGGTAAATCGGATGTTCCTGGTGCGGTCATGCGAGGGACACGAGGATTAGGACCTTGGTAGGCCCAGGAGGGTGGAGGACTGGAGTTGATGGGGGAGGGTTCGAGGAGTTCGAGGAATTGTTGTTGATGGGCTGGGGGAGGAGATGGAGGAGGTCCTAGTGGCACTCGTCTACCGAGGCGTCTGGGCTGCTTGGAGATTCTACCAGATTGGGTTTTGGGTTCTGGGGAGGCTGACGCCTTGCGTTTCCCGTTGTTCTTTTTTGGTGGCATTGTTGCTTAAATCCTAGTGATCTAGCGATATGTTAAGGAGATCCTCAACGATTGCAGAACTTGTACTCGTTAACTACAATTCGGACAGAATCCACAGCGATTCGAGCTCATATTATCGACAATCGAACAGAGACATCACCCCATCACTGAGTCCTGCATAAAGACTCCTTCGACCGGATCTGATCACTCAACACGACAACGGATCAAAAAGTTCCGGATTTGGCAGATGATCAACAACCATCGATCAACATGTTTCAACATGAAGGTAATATCATATTCAGGCGAGAGTTTGTGTTACGGAGCTTGTCAAACGAAGAGACCACTTGGAGTTGAGTAGCGCCATCTTCTCGATGCGCCGAAGCTGTGTTTATGAGTAGAAATCGGTATAGCTCAAGAAGAAACGGAGTAATTGGCGATTTCGAGTTTATTTCGATGAGCAGCTCTCTTACCAGCGAACGCACGTGATACTCTTGGACTTTAGCACGGGAGAGCACATGTCATGAAGTTCGACTTCCAACCAACACGTGCGCTGTTCAACTTTAGCACGGGCGAGTCGCATGTTGTGTTGTTTGGGGTTTGTGATAGACCAATCCGATGGTTTCCTCCGTGTCCATCATAGTCGTCTTCCGAGGCCATTAATCAGTGGATCTTGGGAGCTCAGCCTCCGTCATGTTCTCTTGGGTGAAGACAGGACGAATCTTTCTGCCAGGAGACATTCTTCTAGGACGACCAGATGAGATCCTTCACCAATTTTGTGGAGAACGCGAGCAAAAGCAAAAGAAGGATCAGGTCGAGAAGTGCAAGAGCTGCTGAGCTGCTTCCAGCCAACGTGCTTTAACGAATTGTACCGCGCATTGCAGTTGTCGATCCGAAACTTGTTGATGCGGAGGAAGGCACATTTGCTGCCGGCAGTGTACCTTGCGTCGAAATCGGGCAACAGGCTGCTCGCATAGAAGGCTGAGAATACCACTCTCCTTCGCAAGTTCGAGGAGTGTGGATCCTGGTCTCTACTCTCGAACCACAGCATGGTCAAGTCGTATTGATGCTTGGTAGCGTGAGTAGTCTGGCCAACCTGCAAAATACAGGCATACTCGTATTGTCGCTCTTTGGAATCTTGTCGATCCCTTCGGTCTTCTGGGAGAAGATTGGTACTGCCTTGATTGATGTCTCTCTTCTGGAGATACAGATGAACACCCGGTTCTTCATGATTTCGGGCCCATCGTATGTCGGGTACAGGTTCGGGTCCTTGGCATCGACTGTGTTTCTGCTGCTCAAGTTTTGAGGCCGTGAAATGAGATGGAGAAATCGAGACCGGTGACCGGGTCGGGCTCGGAGAGATCAGTATTGACGTCTAGACCTAGTCGTGTGACGCATTCCGCGAAGTCTGGCGGTGCAGCACTCTCGGAGTACATCGTGCGATTGAGCTTGGCGAACACCTCATGATTGTGAACACGAGTGCTATCGATACTGGCCTCGCCTTCTCGCACAGCCTCGTCTATGTGGCCCGCTAGAGAGGGGTCGAATTCGCGAGGGTGGGTAGGGCTGTTGTCTATGAAACCGAGGGGGAAAGCGTTCGCGCGATCGCCGTAAACGACATCGACCGTGCTAATCGCCTCTTTGATGTTCCGCTGTCGCATTGCATCGTCCCATTGATCGACATTGCCAATTCGTGTTTCCATAATGGCGAGTTTATCCTCCAGATTGGCAACGACATCGTCCTGTTCCATCGTCTTGTCCATCTGACGCGCCTGTTCTCGTATGGCTAAGTCCAACTCGCCACGACTGGCCGCATGGAAGGCCACTTCCTGTCGGCGCAGTTGCTCCGCGATGTCCTGAAGCCCAGCTATATGTGTGGCATAATAGGCGACTTTACCTGCAGCCAGTTTCCCTCCGCCGTTGAAACTCACTGGATAGCAATAGTCTGCCGTCACCCTCTCCGCAGGTTTTTCCCTAGCCTTGGTTGACTAATATCCGTTGTACCATGCGAACAGACAGAGAATGCGGTATAGGTCCTCTCCGCAAAGGCCAGGGAAAACATTCGACGGGCAGACAACCGGTACAGAGGTCCTGCCGGGCGGTACCGGCGTACCATGGCACAAATTGGCAGCAGGAGAGTTTCTGACTGTTTCATCGGGGTCATTCTTCAAGCGTTCCACAATGTCCAGCACTTCGCGTGCGAACACGCAGTGGTACCAGATGGCACGAGTGTGGTTGCCCGACTGGTCGCATGGCATGAGTTCATCTTCGGCGACAGCGCCGGAAGCGACGTGCTCAGGGGTGAGAGGAGTGACCGAGTCCTTGTTCTTGACCAACCATTGCATGATGGTCTTGGGCCTTAACGCATCTCCACTCCAGAGCCTGCTTATGTCGTCCCATGTCAAATCCAAATCACGGGCGTCGGTTGTGTGGTTCAACTTGGACATGGATGCATTGTGCTGTGAGGGCTATGGCTTTGTGAACAGAGAAAGTTGAGTCGCTCGAGTTCGTGGGTATAGTGCTTCAGAGGTGTGTGTGTGTAAGAGAGAAGTCCGAAATGGTGGTCAGAGGTCGGTTTGAAGAGATGGTGAATGTTGAGATTCATATGTGTCGGAATCGACGTCGAGTCCGAGAATCTGCATTTCCGTTCACTCAAATTGGAGAGCACGGGCCATCCCAGAGCCTTTTGGCAAGTCGCAAATGCCGAAGGCGATTGATCGAAGAAAGCAGTCAAGTCCAGAGCTTTTCCTGGATTGAGACTGAAGCTTTAGTCACTCGAGCAATGTGGCCTTTTGTTGCAAGGACCTGAGGCTCGTCATTCGACCCTGCCCTGATTGACAGGCCGCCAGACACCAGATCTTGAATTCTTCTGCGATGTCGAGTCCGTGAGGCTCACGGGATGGCACTTTCACTCGCTTCAAGCCTTCTGGTACCACTTCTGACCAATTGATTCGCCACTCGACACGATCGAAGGGAGAGACCGCGGACAATACGATGTCGATCGTCACGTAGGCGAAGGTCCCTTCCTCGTTCCATACCACTCGCTCCTGCATCCGTTCTGAGCAAACCGACCGACAAGATTCACTTTGCTTTGCCCAGAATGGTATCCGTGGAGAATCGATCGAGCTCGTACTCGTAAGGCCCTCTGAGCCTTCCGGCCTGTCTTCGACGTCTTGTATTTCTGACCAAATCGAGACCTCCATCGACTGGACCAGAGTAAAACACGGCACTCCGAACAATCGGCACCCATTCTGGAGTCAATTGTCCCTGGTCATCGAAAGCGGCGCCAGGTTGCAGGTGGGGCACAATTGCGCTCATTCGCAGCGTCCAAAGGCTCGTGCGGGCCTGATTCATAATGTTCTTGCCAGACACAGCCGCATGAGACTCGATCTCAGCGTATTCCAAAAATTCCACGCATCGTTGAATGCTTCAGCAATACCGTAGCAACGAAACTGCTATCCGACGCAAGCAGAGCCGCAATTACTGATTGATCCGTCGCCGCGAGGCCCTTCGAGGTGGTAGAGAACCTGAAGCTCTGTTGCAGATTCGAACGGACCATGTTTGCATCCAGGCCAATATGGGATTCAATTGATTTTGTCGTATATGTCGAAGCGTGGTGGCAGATCAGCGCAGTGTCGGCTTTTAGATCGTGGATCCCGCGCAATGGAAGTCCGCACCGAGGTCTTGATATCATCCAGCTTCTGCTCATTGCTGTTCACGTTTGTAGAGTGCCCGGACCGATTTCGTAACTCTTGTTCTGCTGCACCGAAATCCTGAGCGCTCGCAGAACCTGGAGAACGCATTGTCCGAGGACTGGGGTATACGGTATTGGTTCGATGAGAGTATATAATAAAGGCGATAAGATAAAGTGGTGAGATGAGGGAAATTGCTGGAATGGGAACGTGCTTGATGGTGTAGAATAGAAGACTTGACTCGAGTAAAACGCAGATATCTTGTAGGACTCGAAGAGTTTGCTCGAAATTTGTCGATGAAAGAACTACACAAACATCAACAAACATTCTGTAGACAGAGCTTCATAGAAGCAGCAACAAACATCATCAGCAACATCACATACACAAACATATCAGCAAGCATTGCCATCGACCGGAGAGCAAGCATTTCGCCCAGGCAGAGAGCCGAATCATCCTTGGCCTTCCAGGGGATTCTTACCAATCCAGTTACTCAGCCTCCCTCTTCTTTCCCTTAGCCCAATCTCTGAGCACATTCTTCCTCACCTTGCCCGTACTCGTCTTCGGCAACTCCTCAATGATCTCAATCTCCTTCGGGACCATAAACCTCGAAATTCCACTAACATTCTTCGCCCACGCAATAATATCAGTCCCCTTCAAATCCTTCTTCCCACTCTTGACTGTGACAAAAGCCTTTGGCACCTCACCCCACTGCTTATCCTGCACAGCTACACAAGCTGCTTCCAAGATGTCTGGATGCGTGACTAACATGCCCTCTAATGCAACGGAAGAGATGTTCTCGCCACCGGAAATGATGATGTCTTTTGCGCGATCGAGAATTTGGATCGCACCGTCGGGGTGCCAGACAGCTAGATCACCAGAATGTTGTACACCTCCGATGAAAAGCTTCTTCGTTGCTGCGGCATCCTTGTAGTAACCTCGAGCGCAAATGTTTCCAATGAAGCAGATTTCGCCGATTTCTTTGCCGTCTTTGGCGACATCTTCAATGACCTCGGATGCGTCCCACGAACCCGATTCGTCTTGGTTGGTTTTGATGACACGGGCAGGTAGTGAGGTGATGAAACCGTGGCCTTGGCGGGCCATTTTGGCGTACTTCTCCTTTGTCTCGAGATTTTCCCATTCGGGTAGTTGGTAGCCTTTTGTGATGGGGCCGTAGGTCTCTGTTAGGCCGTAGACGTGGACCGGGCGGAGATTGTGTTCTTCCATTTGCTGGAAGAGATGAGCTGTTGGTGGGGAGGCAGCCACTGTCACGCGAACTGGGTGGGCAAGTTTGGTGGCATTGGAATCGGCGAGAAGCAGAGTATTGACTGTTGGAGCAGCATTGAAGTGCGAGATCTGCTCCTCCTTCAAAAGCTTCCAGATATACGGGTAGTCAATTTTGCGAAGACAGTAATGGGTTCCACGCACAGCTGTCACGGCCCAAGGGAAGGTCCAACCCATCGCGTGGAACATTGGAAGCGTCCAGAGATAGTGTGCTCTGGTAGCTTCAGGGTGTGGGACATTTAGGTTGGACTCGACCACATTGCCCAATGCTGCGAGATAACCACCGCGGTGTGTGTACTCCACGCCCTTTGGCCGAGCAGTAGTGCCAGAGGTGTAGGCGAGAGCGACCAAGCTGTCCTCGTGGGCGACTTGTGTCTCGAGACCAGCCCAGCCGTGTCCACCAGATTGAGCATCATGCTTTAGACCTTCGAGAACTGCCTGATCGAACTCGCCAGTATCTTGATCGGTATCTGTATCCACAATGAACGGAATTTTGGGATGCTGCTTTCGGAACCCATCGAGCAAGTGTCGAAACTCAGCATCGACAATAATAAGATCAACCTCGGCATGGTCGAAGATATATGTGATATCGTCCATCTTGAGTCGGTAGTTGATCGCTACATTGACTGCAGCGGCACCACCGATGCCGTAGATGGCCTCGAGAAATGCTGGAGTGTTGGTGCAGAGGATGCCAACTCTCTTGAAACCATGCCTTTTCAAGTAGTATGCCAATCCTCGAGCTCGATCTGCTGTCTCTTGATATGTTCTTCGCAGCATCTTGCCATTGGCAGTCTTGTGTACAGAAGCGATTGCATTAGGCTCAATCGCAGCTGCTCTGGGCAGGAAGAACGTAGGACTGAGCTGGTGAATGTGATAAGGTTGTTGCGCTCCGTTGGTCGCCATATTGTCGGTTGTGCTGTTATCTGCTGCTGTGGGCGAGCTTGAAGAAGGAGCGAAGTGCGCGGCAAGCGTCGAGAGTCGCTTCATGGCCGACGACATGGTGGGCGAAGCGAGAGGGATCGATATAGGTCACCTATTCGTCAACTGAGTCTGGACTGTGTACGATATGCGTGGAAGGGATGAGACAAGGCTTGGGTGTAGACGTCAAGGACGATACTCTCGTTCCTGCGTTGGCTCGATGTACGTTGAAGCGGTAGGTTTGAGACAAGAAGGGGGAGGACCTGAATACCAACCGAAGAAAAGAGCAAAGCAGAGCGACAGGCCCGGCGCATTCATCTATACCAGGCCCAGATGAGCTCACCACGGTAAAGAGAGTTTACGGTCAACTGCGGAGTTGCTGGGCAGAGGTAGCGTGGCTGGACAGCGCGTGCGAGGGACGCGGGCGAAACCCGGAGATGTGGAGCGTCATCGCATTCGCTTCCTGATGTCGGATCCGATGTGTCCTCCACCATCAAGCGTATGTCGGAACAGACCTCGCGAATGAGCAGTGTTGTCCAGGGAATGCATGCTGTGGACATTCAATGGGGAGACAAGTGTTGCCGAAGAAGAGCTTTGAGTCTTAGACCAAATTGGGTCATGTCAATCGCTTTGTAGCTACAAAAACACTCCAGACACGATCCAAAACGAGCTCAATGTCCCGCACTACCTAGACGCCTCGCCATGCAATGCCGTCCGCGTCGTTCGTGCAAGTGATCGCTAATAGAAGAAGTAGAGCGTTCCGTCCAAAACATACGCCGTGCCCATTTTTACCTTGCCGCATCCAGCTTGTTGAGCCAAGACTGAGTCTCCTTCACAAGCGCCTTTCTTCTCGCCCTAGCTTCCTCGTCACCTTCGGTCTCGACGCCGTCTGTCTTCAACAAGACTTGTGTCAGAATGGTCTCTGTCAATCGCTTGTGCTCGAAGTCTTTCTTTGCCGGATCGCTTGGAGGTGATGCCAGGAATTCCTCGCACGCAGGCACAAACTCTTGCAGTTTCAGGTGGAGCGCGTTGAGCTTGTCAAGAGGAGTGGCAGGAGATGGTGGCGGTCGAGGTGACTGAGCACGAGAGCCATGCTGGCCATTTGGCACTCCCAGCGAAGGATCGCCAGACTGCGGTGTCGACGTGCCCGATTGTTCACGCTTGTTCCGTCGCTTCGTCTTCTTGCCTCTGTTGCGTTTACGCTTGGCCTCGCCGTCTGCTCCGCCCGCGCCATTGATTCCTGCAAACTCATCGTCCGAGTCTTCACTATCGCTCGGCGATGAGATCCCCTCAGCAATGGTGCACAGCAATTCTGCGCCATCTTTCAGCCCCTCCTGATTGCAGTATCTCGAGTCGTCCTTCAAGTTCTTGCCCTTGTACAACAGCTTGATTCGTCGCGCATCTGATTGCGTTGCCTTCGCAGCCTGATCTCTCACTTTCCCCACGGTGAGCTCGCCTTTGGCAATGCTGTAGGCAGGAAAGTGCACAGCGTATTCCTTCTTCTTGTTACGGAGAATCAGCACGTCCGTATCGCGCGGTGGACCCATGTCGACTTCTGTCTGTTGCTGCGCCATAGATTCAGCTTGGTGTTTCCGCAAGTCGTCGGCTGTAATGTAGCTGAAGTCGGCGTCACTGACTTTGGTGGGGCCTTGAGGCGGTGATCGAGTGAATGGCGAAAACCGGCCCAACGTGCCGCCGAAGCGCGATGCCCACGACATGGCTAGGAATAGAAATGTGGTGAATGCGAGGAATATCGATGTGTTCTCTAGCGCCGTTCGGCCGGCGACGAAGTCGAGGAAGGTGGCCGACAGCCGTTCGTAGGCGGTGGCAGGCTCCTCGGGGGGGACGTGGTTTCTGAGTGAGATGCCCAGAAGGCCCTCAACCACCTTGGTTGCTTGTTCAACCGTCGCGCTGAGGTTGGTGTGCAGTGGCAGCAGACTCGATAAGTTGGTGTGGATGATGGAATTGTATACGTTCTCGAGCACGCTGGAGGACGCCACGATTGCGGAAGTTGTACCAGAGTCTAGCGGGAGACGAGCAATAATATGAGGCGGAGGGTGTGGTGCGCGATGAGGGAGTGCGTTACGTAGTGTGCTCCAACAATTGTGCGAGATCCTTGCGACAGCGACAAGCCAAATGTCCCAAGTCCTCCTTTGCGCCTCGCTAGAGATTACATGACGCTGGGGCTAGTGGGGTCTGGCTACTTGCCATACGAAGCGCCTCGCGGAATAATCATCGCTGAGCGCGTTCTCGCACTCTCGACACATGTTGGACAGATCGCCCACTGTGAGCTCGATAAACCCTCTGCACCGCATCCGGATCACTCCCGGGGTCATGCGATAGTCTGCATGTGAGATGCTTTTCTTTTGACCCCGTTCCATGGATCGGAGGCCATGCCCGGAGCGTCGGGGCCTGAGGCAATAACAGCGCTAAATTCTTGGCGCACTCTCCAATTCTGCGACCAGCAGAGAAACAGCTTCTCCCCAGTGACTGGAAGCCACGACCACCCACCCATCACCCAACGACCAAATCGCCAACATGTCGACCTTCGAGCCGGTGGTACGTACTCACGATCTCATGCGCACGGTAGATCCGCGCAAAACATGGACTTGCGCGGCTGGAGAATTGGATGCTAAGACGCGAATTTACAGATTGTCATTGACGGCAAGGGACACCTTCTCGGTCGTCTCGCCTCGACCGTGGCCAAGCAGCTCCTCAATGGCCAAAAGATTGTCGTTGTCCGCTGCGAGGCCCTCAACATCTCCGGCGAGTTCTTCCGCGCAAAGCGTACGTCCACCTCAGACTGCGAATTCGACAGAATCAACTGGCACTTCCACGATCTCGCATCGGCAAGCCACTAACTCCTCCCCACAGTGAAGTACCAGGCCTTCATGCGCAAGCAGACTCGTTACAACGCAACCCGTGGTGGTCCATGGCACTACCGTTCGCCAGCCAAGATGTTCTGGCGCACCGTCCGTGGTATGATCCCACACAAGACCGAGCGTGGCGCCAAAGCACTTGAGCGCCTGAAGACCTTCGAGGGCATCCCACCACCATACGACCACAAGAAGCGTCAGGTTGTCCCACAGGCTCTCCGCGTCCTCCGCCTCAAGCCTGGCCGCAAGTACTGCACTGTCGGTCGTCTTGGCCACGAGTTCGGCTGGAAGTACCAGGATGTCGTCGAGCGCCTCGAGGAGAGACGCAAGGTCAAGGGCCAGGCATACTACGAGAAGAAGAAGGCTGCTCGCGCCAAGCTCGCCGATGCTCAGTCGAAGGTTTCCTCCGATGTCCAGAAGCAATTGGCCTCGTACGGTTACTAGATGGGAAAAGAAAAGCATGGATTTTGGCAAGAGGTGATAAAACGCAGAGGAGGCCACGGCTTCCGGCTGCTGTCTTCGCATGAGGCATACCCATGCCCTCGGAGCAAGGCGTTCAGGGTGGAAGCGACGAGACTTTGTCTCCGGCACTCAGGTCGTCAGCATGAAGAGAGGATAAAACGTATCACGATTGCTTTCAATGAAAAGCTATGCCCCGAAGAGCGTTCAATTTCTTCGAGACAGTTGTCCATCTTGCATGGCACTGTACCCTTAGCATACGCTTCGATGCGTCACTGCTACTACCCGACTTTGCTTCGTGCATAACTGGGTCTTACGCCTTTGTGCGTGTCTGTTGTCTCTGGGGGATATGGCACGATTGTGTCTGCTTGTACAACTTTGTACAAAGCTGCTTTGCAGTTACCACGACCTTACGGTCTTGTGGCATGCGGGATTGGCAGGACTGTACTCTGCTACGCCCATGTTGCTGCTGCTTCGATGGCACGTGGCACTTGGTCGTCCAGAGCTCAGGTGCATGAGGGCTGGCCTTGGTATCGCCTTTGATTCAAGGTCTCCGCTCAGCCGTTCTCTCGAACGCACGCCGTTCATGCCTCCTTGCTTGTATGCCGTGGCACTGCACTGTCGGCCCAGCATTGCTGGTGCAGCCATGTCATTCTTCCTACCTCCTGCGTGCTATGTAATGTTGTCCTTGTATATCGCCTGACTTGTGCATTGTAGTCTACTTCTTGATCCTATGGTCGCATGCTCATCTGTCTCTGATTCCTTCGAACCTGGTCAACGGCATGTCAGCATCTCGACTGAGCCACTGTAGATCGTGGGCAAGCCTGAAGCTCCAAGCTCTATGCGGAGACGGGAGATGATGTGCTCAGCTCGCCATCTTGCTGATAGAGGCACACCACTCTAAGAAAATGCGATAACCGTGCTCATGCTTCACGAGAGCATGAGTGTCGTGAAACTCTCCTTGTCGACGGAGAGCGGTTGTCAAAGCAGCTGTGCAAATCGGTGGCCGTTTGATGAAGACGATCATCCCTGCAGCTTAGTTGAGTCTTGGGAGGCGACACAAGCTCCCGCACGCATTTCCGAGACACGTGGAATTTAGCAACCCAGATCTCAATTTACCGGCATCAAATAGAGCAGTGTTTGCATCAACGGATGTTATTGGTGAGTGATGACCAGTGTGTATTCACAGAGAATGTAACATGGTGTCCGAAGAGAAAGGACAAAGTTATGCTAGCTCGAGAAGGTACTGCGGGCGCACACGACATCCCGGGCGTCACGGAAGAGAAAGGGTTTCTTGCAGCACCGAATCCGAAACGCAGCAGGTTGAGGATCGGTCCAAGTTCCTGTGGTTTTCGTGCCTGGTCCTCACAGGAGCAAACGCTGGGCGTTTTTGGGGGCCGTTGACCGCTTGTCTGCGGGGAACAGCAAGGCAACAGGTCCGTTGTCTGTATAGACGTAGCAGGTAGGTACAGTGTATGTGAGGTTAGCAAGTGACGTCGATGATACTCTGAACAATTGTTATCTCTTGTGCTGGATTGATCGCAAATGTGAGGCTGCAAGGGGTGGATCAAGCCTTTTTACTAAAGTATGGCTTAACTCTGCTGCGGGTGCAAGTTGGAGAAGATCATTGTTTGCACACGCTGAGAAACACGGAATCCGTAGGCAAACTATTCTGCTTCCCGCAAGAATCACGGCCAAGGCAGCGGCCGCTGTGAGGAAGTTTTTCGTTAGAGCAAGTCGTCGTTTGAGGAAGTGACGGAGCGCTGGCTGGCTGCGCTTTCCTGCTGGCTGGTCACGGTCACGCTCCCGCAGCGCACGGGCCGCTTCCCGCTAGTGCCTTTTTCGCTCGCGACCGCAATTCATAAGGCGCGAGCAAATCCTCGCGCGCGAAAGTGCAAGCAACGGAAAGCTCTGCTGCGACCGCCGAAGATTGGCGTTCGCTGCGCACACCACATGCCTCCGTGCCCTGCACCTCCGCCCATCCACGCACCCACACGCTCTTTGGTGCAAATGGACTAGGCACCTCGATGGACGCCTTCCACTTTGTTCTTGTCTTTTTGCATTCGATGGGCGTTGTTGGTTCAATGATCTGAGCCGCGTTTGCTAATACGAAGATGACGACTTCACGGTAAGCATGATGCATGTCACTCATATCGCACTAGCGACTCCCGCACGTGACATTGGTATCCACCTCCACCACGTCCTGTACTGATCGTGCGCAACAGACTCGACCGCTTGGTCGTCCTTTTGGAGACTGGCTCCACACAATTAATTCGAAATACTGCCGCGCAGCAGCTGGCAGACGTTCAGAAGAACCATCCTGACGAACTATTCAATCTCCTTACGCGTGTTGTGCCTTATCTCAGATCACCATCATGGGATACGAGGACAGCTGCCGCACGCGCCATCGGCGGCATTGTCGAGCATGCGGAGAAGTATGACCCCAACGCCACGCTGGACGATGCTGGAAACGAAATCAAAGCAGATGGCGTCGAAGATGTCAAGAAGGAAGACGCGGCGATCTCCAATTCTGCCGAGCAACTCGCACTGGCCACTCTGGATGTGGAAGCCATCCTGACGTATGGTAAAGAATTGCTCGGAAGTGCGGGCAAGCAATATGATTTCAAGCTCGCCGGACTCAACGCCACGCAACGACTCGCCGCACAAAAGAAGACCCTGGTCAAGCGTCTCGGTCTCGGTGGTGAGTATACCGAAGATGACCTGGTCAGCGAGAAGGACATCGCGATAAGATCGAATCTGGCTACACCTGCGCTGCCACGACTGGATACTGAAGGCAGCAAGAATGGCAGCGATGATGCACTCATGAAATCGCCGGAAGACGCAACACCTCAAACTCCTGCTGCCGGTGAGATGAGCAAGCGACAGCTCAATATGCTCAAGCGACGCCGGAAGGAGGAGCTGAAGCGCGACAACAAGAAGTTTAAGTACGACTTTGCTGTCAGGCGCGGTAGCACCAGCCTGGCGCCAACACCTGCAGACGAGATCAAGCAGGAGATCAAACAGGAACCTGACATCAATGGAAACGGTGACTACTTCTCACTGGATCGCAAAGGTGGCGATGATGATTCCAAGGTTGTCTCGGAGTTCAAAGGCGCGCCGATCGCGGAGAAGTCTACCCTGGTCAGTGATTCAGAGGAAGAAGGCAACGAATGGCCTTTCGAGCGGCTGTGTGAATTCTTGAGCGTCGACCTCTTCGATCCAGCTTGGGAGATTCGCCACGGTGCCGCCATGGGCCTGCGTGAGATTGTACGTGTCCACGGCGCTGGTGCTGGCCGGCGCGCACATAAGACGAAAGAAGAGAACGAGAAGTTGAATTGCGCCTGGCTGGACGATCTCGCCTGCCGGATATGCTGTGTCTTCATGCTGGATCGTTTCGCTGACTACGTCTCTGACAATGCTGTCGCACCGATTCGAGAAACTGCTGGACAAGTTCTGGGTGCACTTCTTCAATTCCTGCCGGCCTCTTCCGTGCACGAAATCAACCGGATATTGTATCGCTTGGTGATGCAAAAGGACCTCAAAGTGTCGAGAAGAATTTGGCACGCGTGTCATGGTGGCATGATAGGAATGCGCTACCTCGTCGCCGTGCGCACAGATCTTCTCTTCAAAGACCGTTCACTAATGGACGGCGTCCTCGAATGTGTCATCAAAGGCTTGGGAGACCAGGACGACGACGTCCGCGCTGTCAGCGCCGCAACACTCATTCCTGTCGCCAAGGAGTTCGTCAACGTTCGATCTGATGAGCTCGGTCACCTTATTGGAGTAGTATGGGAGTGTTTGTCGAGTCTGTCCGACGACCTGAGCGCTAGTACCGGTTCTGTCATGGATCTCCTCGCCAAGCTTTGCAGTTTCCCCGAAGTGCTGTCAGCTATGAAGGAGAATGCGGCAGCAGATCCTCTGCAGTCTTTCGATGAGCTGGTGCCTAGATTGTACCCGTTCCTGCGACACACGATCACGAGTGTGCGATCCGCTGTACTGCGCGCACTGCTTACATTCATCAACATCGACGGCACTGACACCAAAGGCTGGATCAATGGCAAAGCGCTTCGTTTGGTCTATCAGAACTTGCTCGTCGAGCGGAACGACGGAGTACTGAAATTGTCACTTGAAGTATGGAATGCTCTTGCCGATGCTTTGGCGCTGAAGGCTCCAGATGCTTTCCAGCAGGAGTTCGAACCGCACGCAGTTCCTCTTCTGGCTTTGACAACACATCCCATCGGTATCAGCAGACATCCCATTCCTATGGACGCCACTCTATTCATCAAACCTTCTGGGCAGACATACGCGCCTCTCGCCAGCGCTCGCAGACCATCACCTGTGAATGGATCGGAACCTGCGAAGAAGCGACGCAAATCTGACAAGAAGGAGAGCTCGCTGCCACCGGCACCAGCCACCACAACGCACAATATCGATGCGGCGATCATGCAGGGCGACATTGACCTGGTCGGAGCCGACGTCATGATCAGAAGCCGTATCTTCGCCACGCGTGCACTGGGCAAAGCGATATCGTTATGGCCGGCTGATCAGCGACACGCCTACTTCGGACCAAAGCTCTTGCCAAGTCTCAAATCCTCCTACGGCTCCACTCAGCTGTTTACGGCAATGGCATTTGAAGGCTACGCAACCACGACAACGGAACACGAACAACTTTCTTCTGATGCATGCGTGGAACTGCGTAGCCTTTTCGAAGAAGAACGACCTGGCTGGTACAGCGATCTTAGCAGCTACTTGCGCATCGCTCGTGCACAATGCCAGCAACTGCTCAACGCGTTCGAGAAGGAAGCTCACGTTCCCGGATCGAAGCTCCCAATTATGCCCGTGATTTGCCAGGGGGAGCCTGAGGCCGGTAAGAATGCCTTTGGAATTGCTGATGCTGAGCGAGTCGTTACGGCAGAGTACGATCGCCTGGACAGAGGGCTACCGAAAATGCAACGCATGGCCGCCGCTGAGGCTCTGGGCACTGCGAAGATTGACGCAGAGACCGCGGTCTCAGATGCGCAAACTGCGAGAGCGCAAGCCGATCTGCGCATTCGTTCATCAGCAGCGGCTGCACTAATAGCGTTCCAGGCAATCCCAAAGAAGCCCCAATTCACCATCAAAGCCGTGATGGACAGTGTGAAGGAGGAAGAGAATCTTGACCTGCAACACAGGACGGCGTCTGCAGTCGCAGATCTCATTGCACAACTAGTTGCCAACGAGCGACACAAGGTAGTCGAGAAGGTCGTTGGCAACTTGGTCAAATTCTGCTGCATGGAGACTGGCGAGACACCCGAGTTCCATCCCAACGCGGACAAAGAGGTCGGCATCCTCTCACTACAGAAGGACGAGGACATCCAGGACCGTCCTGATGCTGCCAAATACGAGCGCGAGGTCAAGGCTGCGCGCATCACACGACGAGGTGCCAAGGATGCCCTCGAGCAGTTGTGCATCAAGTTCGGCGCCGAGATCTTCCAGAAGGTCCCGCGACTGCAAGGTCTGATTGAAGGCCCGGTGCAACATTGCTTCACAAACGACCTGCCTGCCGACATCACAGATCCGGACACTACGATCGGCCAGGAGGCGGTCGATGCTATGTCAACGTTGAGGGCATTGGTGGCGACTCTTGATCCTGCGCTTCATCCTTGGGTGCTGTCACTGCTACCTTTCATCGCTCGCGCGTTGCAGAGTAGGCTAGCAGTTTTACGCTACACCGCAGCTAAATGCTTCGCTAGTGTCTGCAGCGTCATTACTGTTCAAGGCTTCACCATGTTAGTGGAGCAAGTCATCCCTCCGATCAACAACGCCCACGAAGTCGTACAGCGACAGGGTGCTATTGAGTGCATCTACCACCTCATCCAGGTCATGGGAGACGGGATTTTGCCATATGTCATCTTCCTTCTAGTACCAGTACTCGGGCGCATGAGCGACTCGGATCCAGGAGTACGATTGATCGCCACTACCGCTTTTGCGACACTCGTCAAACTTGTACCTCTTGAAGCTGGTATTCCTGATCCGGAGGGCCTTCCAAAGTCACTGCTCGAAGGACGAGAGCGGGAGCGCAAATTCATCTCACAGATGCTGGACCCGAAGAAAGTCGAGCCATTCTCTATTCCTGTTGCCATCAAGGCCGAGCTGCGTTCGTATCAGCAAGAAGGCGTCAATTGGCTGGCCTTTCTCAACAGATACAATCTTCATGGTGTACTGTGTGATGACATGGGTCTCGGCAAGACGCTGCAGACCCTCTGTATCGTGGCCTCTGACCATCATATGCGAGCTGAGGAATTTGCAAAGACACAAGCACCTGATCAGCGTCGTTTGCCATCTATTATCATCTGCCCGCCGACGCTGACTGGACACTGGAAGCAAGAAATTCGCACATACGCACCTTTCCTGACAGCAGTGGCTTACGCCGGTCCGCCTCTCGAGCGTGGTAAGGTGCGCGATCAGCTTGGCACTGCTGACATTGTCATCACATCCTACGAGATTGCACGAAATGATGTTGAAGTTCTCTTACCGATCGCCTGGAATTACTGTGTGCTTGATGAAGGACATCTTATCAAGAACCCTAAGGCAAAGGTCACGCAGGCAGTCAAGCGCCTGATGAGCAATCACCGTCTGATCCTCTCCGGGACACCAATTCAAAACAACGTGCTGGAGCTGTGGTCACTCTTCGACTTCCTCATGCCCGGCTTCCTCGGAACGGAGAAGGTCTTCCAAGATCGATTCGCGAAACCGATCGCAGCGAGTCGTTTCGCCAAGTCCTCGTCCAAAGAACAGGAAGCTGGTGCGCTCGCCATCGAGTCACTCCACAAACAAGTCTTGCCATTCTTGCTGCGGCGACTCAAAGAGGAAGTGCTCAACGACTTGCCACCAAAGATTTTGCAGAACTACTATTGCGACTTGTCAGATTTACAGAAGAAGTTGTTCGATGATTTCACAAAGAAAGAATCGAAGACTTTGCAGGCTATGGCCGGCAGCGTTGACAAGGAAGCAAAGCAGCACATTTTTCAAGCCCTACAATACATGCGAAAACTCTGCAATTCCCCAGCCATGGTCATGAAAGAAGATCACAAACAGTACGCTGCAATCCAGGACATGCTCGCAAAGCAAGGATCTACCTTGAAAGACCCCAAGCACGCCCCGAAGCTGACTGCTCTGCGCGACTTATTACTCGACTGCGGCATCGGAGTGGATTCCACCAACGATGGCGGCGTGCCGTCTGCCGATCAAGCAGTGTCTCAGCATCGTGTCCTGATCTTCTGTCAAATGAAAGAGATGCTGGACATGGTCGAAGGCACTGTCTTGAAGAAGATGTTGCCAAGCGCTACCTTTGCACGTCTAGACGGTTCTGTTGAAGCGTCGAAACGTCAAGACATTGTCAACCGTTTCAACTCTGACCCATCGATCGACTGCCTCTTGCTGACCACCAGCGTCGGAGGTCTCGGTCTCAATCTGACAGGAGCTGATACTGTCATCTTCGTGGAGCACGACTGGAATCCACAAAAAGATTTGCAGGCTATGGACAGGGCTCATCGTATAGGACAAAAGAAAGTCGTCAATGTCTATCGCCTCATAACAAGAGGCACGCTGGAGGAGAAAATTCTTAATCTTCAGCGCTTCAAGATCGATGTTGCGTCCACGGTTGTCAATCAACAGAATGCAGGTCTGGGCACGATGGAGACGGACCAGATTCTAGATCTTTTCAACCTGGGAGAGACAGATCCAAATCTTGCGATTAGTGATAAGCCTGAGGCGAATGGCGTTGATGAGTCGAATGCTGTTGATGCGGAAGGCAATATGCGCGAGAAGGGTAAGAAGGGTATTTTGGATGAGCTCAGTGAGCTCTGGGATGATAAGCAGTATGAAGAAGAGTTCAATCTCGACGGGTTCTTGAAGACGATGAAAGCATGAAATGTGGGCGTGGGCGCGATTCGTGGGGAACTTGTAGTTGTAGTATAGCATGGCGTTGGTCTGGAAATGCGACGTACAGGAAAGGGAAAGGGCAACACTGAAGAGCGAGGCGCAGGGTCAGTTGCAACAACTGAACTGATGGGGTTGCATGCATGGAATGGAACGGTAGGGACATGTACCAGTATCGCGTGGGATGGATCATCAGCAGCAATACATTTTGTGCAATTGAAGCTGGTTATTTCAAATTTGAACGTCAGCTATACAATGTGGAGCTAACACAACGCTAGAAGGAATGACGACCAATGCTCATCTTCCGTCCACTCATCCATCGGGACAGCAAGCTCAAGTCTCGACTCAAAAGCGTTGTCGAACTTGGAGTCCATGCGTGTGGTGAATGTTCTACGCCTGCCAGTTCCTGCCTGTGGATCCAAAGCCTCCGTCAAATCCGCCATCGAATGGTGCGCCGCATTGGCTTTGGTCTTGACCGATGTAGCAAGCTGCATCTCGGGGACTGCAGACGCAGGATTGATCATCGGAGCTAAGGTGATATATACCTCAGTAACATGATTCATCGACAGGTTCTTTCGAGGGCGAAAGCTGATCGACTCACTTGACCTTCTGGTACGCATAACCGCGCACACATGCCTGATCACAGACAGTGGTCTGTTTGACACAGTTGGGGCCTCCGCCTTGAATTTGAACGCAACCTTGAGCTGCTTCTGGTTTGCCTTGCCATTGTTGGGTTTGGCAGTTGAGGAAGCCTTGGTAGTCGCATTGGCCTCCGTAGAGAGGCTGGCCGCCTGGGAAGAATTGGGCGGTGCTAGAGGCCACGAGGGCTGCTGCGGTGAGGAGGACTTTGTACATTGTTGTGTAGGTGAAATTCGGTATTGAGTTTGGAGTATGAGTGAATGTACTGGTAAGTTGGAGAAGTTGGTGGATGAGTTTAGTGATCTAGTCGTGCGCGAGACGGTATTATATAGTGAAGGAAATCATTTATCTTCCTCGTCCATGATGAACGTGCACTCATCACGGACTCTGGCGGTAGGCTCTTGGTACCGATCAGATGGCTACTTTCATCTTGGCTTTTCCCGCCTCGTTTGATGTCACTCCCGCACTGATGCCAATTTTGGAAAACGCGTGGGAACCAGGTTATCAGAGTTCGTTGTACGTGGTCCTGGTATGTGAAAAGTAGGCATGCGGCTCCTTCCCATTGCTCGAAAGTTTCTAGGTTGAATCACGCCTCCTTGTGATGGACGGGTGTTGCGCGTTTCGAATGGTACGGGTATGTACGTCGAATTGTACCAGTTCTTGCCCATGCGATTCTCACGAAGAAAGAGGCCTGATGATTGCGCGTTTCTAGCATCGGTATAGCCTGCTTCCTAGTCGGGCTGCGCCGCACGTTAGGGATGACTGCAAGGATACCGCGGGTCGTGTCAGAACTCAGAAGTCAGAAGCACCGACGATTTTCCAGAAGTAGAATTGGCATGATGTTTTAGCTCTCTCCGAGGCGGCCCGTTAGATATCAATGGCAAAGGAGTTCATCTTCATTCCCTACTTTCATCACAAGGGTTTTCCTTCGAATAGGCGGGGAAGTGTGTCCTAACTTTCTCACCCCACCCCGTCGTTCTGTTCGCAACAACACGGATCGACATTGAGTCTTTGATGTGGTTCCTTGTACGAGTTGTCACACACTGTGACACTGCTCGCGTAGGGTGCGATGCTTTCTTAGGGCTTAGGCCGTGGTCGTGTATAAGCAAGCTTTTGCTGGTAAGATTAGAGCACGAGAGCCGCAGAGGTCGAGGTAAGGAAAATGCGCAGCTGGCCAAGGCCTTGGTCTTGTGATGGGGTGACGTCGGTCGTCTGCCTTGCAGTTTATTGGTTACCGTAAAGGCGGGGTGTGTGGTGAAGCGTGCATCCATCTTTCTCTTCCCAGGTTTTGCATGCTATTTCGTTCTCCGATGTCAGGAAGCACGATTGTCCCAAAATGGTCCTCCGTGCGATTTATCAACGGCTTTCGCTATACGATGCTCGTGTTAGGTCCGGAGGAGTGTGACAGGAACAGCCCAAGAAGCTGGTTTTTCGCTATGATCGGCTGAGGGAATGTCATCACTGCCGTCAGCTGCAACAAATCAGTGCAGGCATATCGAACCAGAGAATAGAAGCATTTCCACGCTCCGCGATGTCGTACCGCGTCAAATGCGACCGACCATGCAATGCGCAGCTTCGATTCATCGAAGTCTTCACTCACCGGTCTTTGTGCCTCTCACAACCCACAACGGATCCCTCCTTCCGCTCCCCATTACCATCATTTTCATAAATCCCTTCAAACCCTCGTCTTCTCCTCCCTGTCCATCGGTACCAGCATCCCGTATAACCCCATCACTCAATTCCACAATCTCAATATCCCCCCACCCAGCGAAGAACAGGAAGTCCCCCACCATCTGCAATCTCTCCTCCTCGTCAACCCTCAGCCATCTTCCAATGGCCTTAGTAGGAAAGCACCGATTGCTGATGACCAAATGCACCCTACCTCCCGGCTTCGTGATCTTTTTCAGACTCTCCAAAACCTCAACAGGTCTCGTCAAATAGTCAGTGGAGACAACATTCGTCGCCGCGTCAAATTTCCCACTGGGCTCAATCCCTCCATCTTTCAGCACTTCCCCCAGATCCGGCTTCTCATTCAAATCCCCCACAGCCCATCCCCCATTCAACACCTTATTCGCCTCCAATTCTCTCTTATTCATCCCCAACCCCACAACTTCCACATCACCTTTCTCGACCGCACTCTCCACCTGCTCCGGATAATGCGAAATCCAACTACTACAGAAATCCAGAATCCTCGAACCAGTCGCGGTAGGCAACACCGTAGCATAATACTCTCTCAACGTCGCAATCGCAGCATCATCGATATGCGTGACAAATCGAGGAGAAGAGTAGAAAGAAGGATCCGGCGAATTATCCTGACGACGAAAGTCTTGTGCAGTGTATGGCCAGGTTTTGTGGCGAGGAGTGTAAGAGCGGACGGACCAGGAGGTTTGTTGCAAGGACATGTTTGCAGTAGAAGATGAAGGTGCTGTTGGTCCTCGTTGTGAAGAGATGAATCGAGTTGTTAAAGTGGCGAGGAAGAAGCCTGTGAGACCTGCGGCGAGAGGAAGTGGCCGAATGCGAGTGGGCATTACTTGCATTGGATGAAGACGCGTCGAGATAGAGGCCTATATGTCAATGTTCTATCTGCATCGTTCCTGGAACTTTCGAGTTGAGATGATCGCAGTCACAATCATCACGCAGCACCTTCAAAGGTTGTCAATTGTCAACGTCAACGATGCCGCATTCGACGTGCCTTGCATGTGGACTGCGGTTACATCCGTTAGCGCGAAGCATGGCTCTGCCCACTCACCTCTCCAAGAGTTAGCAGACGCTTCTTCCAGACTCACTTGAGTATGGTATTGTGTAGTTCGCTCACAAGACCTCCAACCATGAAGCTGGAAACCCGCACTCGGACTTCCTTCCTATTCACCGGAGAGCTGTGTTGCACTGGCCAAACCTGGAAGAGGTCTCCATACAGTATGCTGCTGGTGAGAACCAAGAGCAGGCATAGGCAGAAGTTGTTTCGACTACTACTACCTCATAGCGACGCCTAATCTTGTGACAAATATGCTATCACTGCAATCAATTGTTAAACAAGCCACACGAATGATTCAAGGTGCTTGGCTTTGCAACTCTGCTGCTTCTAGGGGTTGGTGCTTGACTTCGCATCCAACAGGCTATGGAAGGTCACTATATTCCTAGGAGAGGGAACCTCAAAAAGGCAATCAAAGGGACCCAACAGCTGTATTGACTGTCTCTCTACAGTATCCTGCTCTTTGTTTCTCTCCTCGCGCTTCCACCGTGCTGTCAACGCACTTCCTCCCACCCAGAGGACACCGCTCTTCTCACCCATTATTGATACATTCGCTCCAAAGTCGCCGCAATGGCCGATGCCGCCTTCAGTGACCACGAGATGGAGGGAAGTTCGCACTACATCGACCATTGCGGTGAGCACGGGATTGCCGATGAGTTGGTACGTCAGCTATTTGAGCGCTGCTGTCTTCCGTGTCTTCACTACATGCTGCGTCCCGCATAGCGAGTGGGAATCGAGACGTCCGCCGCAGGTAGCAGTGGAAAGTTCACCTGGATCTCGGAAGCCCATCGCGACATTGTCACCTCGCAAGTTATCTATCGTCGAAGCGCTGAAGACAAGCTGGCATTTCCTCCCAAGAGCACTTCCATCTCAAACAGCAACCAAGCTCGCCGACATTATGGCGAACGTCCAAGACATTCAGTGCAGCTCGTGCGAGTTTCCTCATCAAGTCCCGCCCGGATTCCCTGACCTCGCACTGCAGCAGGCGTTCCAGTATTGGAAGTTTGGACCTAATGACTGTGCCAGGGCTCGTCTGGAGTTCTCTAAGATGGTTGTGGAGGTTCGAGCCCTCCTTGCTTGCGAAGGACTTTCTGATATCACGCCGGAGCTCTGGCAACCCCCGACTGGATGTCGTTTCACTGCCCAGATCTGTCTGGAAAGTACCTATCCGAGTACCGTGCGCAAAGAGATCCCATCCCTCTCATTCATGTGGGCAGTCTATACCAGAGATCTCGCTGAGAAGATGTTTTCGTTCGACCTCTGGCCAATCGTCAGCACCACGACGGGCCGACAGGCGAGGATTTTGGACGCGCGCCGCCTTTACGGTGTGAGGGCTGTCGCATGCATGGACAAATTTGCGAACTGGTGTCGCTCGGTCTGCGTGGCTCCAGCGTGGATGCTTGCCGGCAGAGCACTACAGGACTGATTCCCCGATCAAGCATCGGAGCTCATCACTATTTCAGACGTTTCGCTATGCGAGTCGTCCTGTCCTCTACCCCTCAATTGCGGCATCGGACTTTATGGCAGGGAACGATCAGCTATTCCTCTTCCTCGTGGCCAGAAATGGTCTTTCGGTCTCGATGGAGATGATGATATGATGCTCACAATCGACTTCCTGGTCGACATTGCTCTTGTGGTGGTCGGAAGACGGCGTCGTTTCGCAGCGATCGATGCAATCGAGATCATTCGCCTAAGCAGTTCCTGGCGAAAAGCCGATACGCTGCTGCAGGCTGAATGTTCCTCGTCGCTTCATAATGGCTGCATGAATCGCGCGCGGACTATTGTGGGAGGCAGACACGCTGCTTGTGTCATGCTGGAACGTGCTTTACTGCTTCTTATTCTCAATCTCTCATACTATGAGTACAAGTCCGTCGAAGTCCCGTCTAGTGGATGTTTGCTGCTGACAATATGATGTTGACAATACTGCTGTTCTCACAAATTGCTCCTGTCGTTTGCGGGTGCCTCTCTTCTTGTGAGGTGGATGAACTCACTTAAGAGCGATCGCGTACCGATATCTAGCTCTGATTCAGGTCTCGTCGTCATGGCACTGATGGTAGACACGGCCGAGTTTGCTCCCCATATTGGTCAGAGAGAGAAGTCGAGACATTGACTTGCAGCATCTTTGCTGAACTGAACGGTAGCTTGCTACTTTTTTGGGATTCTGCTTCAGCCTCCATGACGAGCATTTCGCAGAGAGTTGTGCGTCGTCTGTATCCTGCACAATGGAAGCTCAGAAAGGCAATCAGGAGACTCGGCACATGCATTGAGTTTGTTGTTCGGCGTCCGACCATACGAACGAGAAGACGCGTCGCTTTTGAATGAGGTTAGCCGCATGTGACAGTCAGCACTAAGTCCATTTCAGTGACGACTTGCTGCATCGTGACAACAGTCACAATCTCTACCTTTCCTTTTCCTCTTCCATCTTCTCTTACTGTCACAAAGTTTCTTTCAAACCAAAGCGTCGTGTTTCTTCGTCATGCTTGAAGAAGATCGCCCTACCTTCTAGTGTCTTCGCCATGATCCGCTGCCCCTCCGCCGAGGAGAGTCAAGCAAGCGAGCTGTGGGAGATCATCCACAAATGGAGATGCATGCTCAAGAGCTGGAGACTGGGTGGTCGAGAAGGAAAGCCGCTACCAGCATACGCTTATAAGCGAAGATGCCCAGCATTGTCTGCCGGGCTCTGCTGTCGCAGTCCATTCAATCTTCCTCGTGGGCTGTTGAAGCTCGAGCTTCATTCGACGTCGCGCGCAAGATGCACACCACCCTCTCTCATAGCCGAAATGGTTGCCAACGGCATTTCAGGCGAAGCGCTCTGCTTCTCGAGAGCGAAGATGTTATCTCAAAACTTGGCCGGGAGAATCCCCGGCTTGGCTGAAGAACCAGCGAGTCGAGCTATCCTGACTGCCGATTCTTGCGGTAGAGATTCAAAGAAAGAGCAATGTAGGTGCCTACTGACTTTCTTTTACCTGTCTTCAATGCTCTAGTAGCCCGAAGACGCAGCACCATGGGTGCCATAACCTCAACTCCCCAGAAACCCATCTGGACCATCTTGGCCGTCCTCGCCGCGTTCTTCGCAACCGCGATCTACCAGCTCGCGCAACCTCCAGCGACTCACCTCCCAAAAGTCTGCGTAATCGGCCTCTCCAAAACCGGCACAACCAGCATCGGCGACGCGCTCGAACGCCTCGGCTACCGACGTCTCGGATGGCGCGACATTCGTAGTCGACACCTCGTCCACACCTGGGCTCACTCCAACAACTCCGAACTCTCCACTCTGATCTCCCAAACAAAACAATACGATGCCTTCGAAGATCTCCCGTGGGCGAAAGCCTACCCGCAAATGGCAGAGCTATATCCTGACGCCAAATTCATCTTGAGCCTTCGCAAAGACGATGAGACGTGGTTACGCAGTATGGGAACGCACATGGGCCGAGGCGAATGGCAGCCCTACAAGCTCTTCTACGGCGCGACGACGTTCGAGGGGAACGAGGAGGTGATACGGCAGTCGTATTTGAACCACACAAGAGAGGTGCGGGAATTCTTTCGGGATGAAAAGGAGCGATTCGTGGAGATGCGGATAGATGATGCGGGGGATGAGGAGAACTGGAGTGCTTTATGCCAGGTTGCGAGATGCCCTGGTGGAAAAGTTCCCAGTATTCGTTTCCCGAGGACGAATTCGAAAGGCTCGTGGGATATGGGTCCTGTAAAGAATGCGGTGAGATACTGTTGGGTGAGTGCAATATTTAATTTTAGCCTGCCTCTTGAGACATTTGAGATCAATGACGAAGGTAAGGCAAGGCGTTTACCGTTTCGTGCTGACTTTCTTCAGGGCTGGACGGTTACGAGGACGGAAGAGCAGGTTGTGAAGTATTATTACGAGCGGAACGTGGAAGCCGTGAAACCTGTTCTGAGCGCGCTTTGGTCGGCATATGATTTTGTTGAACGGGCATACACCGAGCTGGAGTTCAAGATCGTGGCGTCATTTGTGCCTGCCTTGACCGTTGAATAGATTGCGTATCCGCAGTAGCAATCTGGTAAAAAAGTGCATTGTGCGACGGACAACTTTTTGTGTCTTGACGTGCCCAGATCAGGTTTGTCGGAGTACGAGAATCTTGATCCTCCACCTGCAGTGCACCCAGAGGCCGCGCTTGCCGCAAGATTTCCAAATTCGGAGATCGATGCGAAGCTATCGGATTTTTGCCGCCTTGCTTTACTGCTGCTCGTGCTCCAGGAAGATACCGGTCGCTCTGCATGCGATGCGTTCACAATCGCGATCGAATAATACTTTGAAAGTAACGAAGCCATTCTCACCGACTTTTTTTGTCTATACCGTACACGGTATCTGCAGCAGCATACTTTGCCAATGGATGTCCACGGATCGAAACAACCTGATTGTCTTTCCGGCTTGTACGTAAGACTGCGTGATCATCGCACAATCGCGCAATCAGGCATAGTCCGTCATGTGCACGGAGTGCTGGACCGCTGCACTGGAAACTGATGACAAAGCCGGCTCCACGTGCCAACATGAGGCGGAGTATCGCTTACGAGGCCATCCCGAGCAGAACGAGCACCCTAAAGTAGAAAGTAGAGGAAAGGCAGAACGCCAGAGCGTCCAGCGATCGCGGCCTCGGCCGTCGCTTGAATGCGGCACAGTGTGGGCTGTGTGGCTGATCCTGTTTCGGGACCGCCAGCAACGTGACAACGGATGATCCACAGCCACGAAGCGAGGGCGCTGTTTCGCGCATCGATAGAGTTGCCAATGGCTTTTGCGCTGTCCAGATAATTTTTTTTGTGACCATGACAAGGACCCTAGAGGGAAAAGGGACCAAGCTATAGCACAAGCCACGAGCAGTAGCTACTGCGAGAAGATTGTGACAATGTTTGTTCGCGGAGTAGCGCAGCCCGATGCGAACAACTGTTCTCCTCAACTCGGATGGCGCGGGGCATGTAGTGTCACCAGACACTCGGCGACCCACCCAGGTGCACCAGTGCCACGAGTCCACACAGTGATGGTCGCGATGCCTTCTCTCTTCTGCGATCTCCGATGTGCGTGACATTCTGCATGAAGGCATGAAGAGAGGAGCCCAGGCTGCACACTGGTCATGGCCAAATTGGCTTCCTTGCTCATGGACGCACGGTGCAGCCGCTGCTGCATCCTCTGGGAATTTTATTTTTTTGGCTGGATATTCGTGCGAACGAACGCCTGGCTGCCGGCGTTAACTGGACATGATTGACAGCCAAACAAACAATAAGCAGTTGGCCCGCCGTTCGGAAGCCGGGTCTTTCGACCCAAGGTACACGACGCAGCCCGCTCACGAGGGCGAGCTTCTGCTGCAAGACACGCTCTAGCCGCTGGCCCAGAAAGCATAAACTGGGAAGGTGCCTGAGGAGCTTTGTCCCTGGAAATTCAAAATAGCCTGCGTGTCACGCAGGCTTTCTGATGATCTCGATGGATGGCGCCAGTGAGCCAACGCATGGGCCGTGGTCTGTTCGCAAAGACACGGTGTGAGACTTTCGAAGTGGTATCGACGCGTTCGCGGTGGCATTGAGATCGAGCGGCTGTCGTGAAACCCGAGAGGAATGATGCGCGCAGGCGCATGAACGTGATTGTCGACCATTGCCCGTTCGGCCAAGTGTACCGCCGCTTGGAAAGATTGGCTAATGCAGGCAATCATGCGGCTCGTCGCGAGAGTGGCAGCTGATGGAGAGACCACGGGCGTGCGCTGCCACTGGCTGGCGGAGCGCCCTCTTCTTGGAAAATGTCTCGTCCCGCAAAAATTGTCGAGTCGCCATTCTCGCCCGTCGCTGACAAAGTATAGTCGTGTTATCTTTGTCGTTGCTTCACTCGCGTCCGTGCGATCACGACGGTTGGCAGGACCAGGCACAGTGATTTGAGCGTCAGCGGCGGCAGGCGACCAGAGTCCGATACTCCAACTTCGCCTGTCGACTGGCTTTCTCATCCCTGCACAGCCTGCACGTTCACTTACCCCACTCATGGTCCGGTACCTCCTCAGCGTGCCACTCTCTCCGCTCTGAACTGGTGGCTCTGGGTCTCGTCCGTTGATCACTGCACATCTGACATTGCTCCTCGCGACTGATCACGACACACTTCCTGGACCATCTTCTGCCTCTCTTCTCGACAACGACGCCCGCACACACACACGTCCGCCGCCGGAAGGATCGGAGTGGCGCACAGTGAGCTGGCCGAGCCGGGGACTGCTGTTCGTTCTTATCGAGTCAGGCGATCTCTCCGAGACATTGGAACAAAGGAAACGCTCAGCAACTATTTCGCACTTCTTTCGACTCTACACACAGACCGACACGTCCGCCATTATGACTGCCGCAAAGGTTCGCACCATCGTGGCCGTCGTCGAGTGTCTGCTGTGGAGAGAATGCTAACGCTGGGGCTCTCCAGGAAATGTCCCGCCCGGCGAGCCAACATCGCCTGTCCGTGGGCTCCCCTGCCAACAGCTTACCAACGCGAAATTCATACAGCCGCACACACTCTCACACGACCTCCTTGGGTGCCGTCAACCCCACGAACCGCATTAATCGTCGAAAGAGCTCGACATTCTCCCGACCCGCAATCAATGGTGCGGCATTGGACAATGCCGTGGCCGAGGGCACGATCGTGAATCGCCGCAGTTCCATGTCGAAATCCGCCCTTGCGTCGCTAAACGATGGACATGCCGCCATGCCCAGCAGCCTCCCGCAGCACGCCTCCGTTCCAGAGGACTCTGCAGTCGTGGACGGTCCTTCGCTCTCGTCTTTCCAGCACGAGAAGGCAGCAGCGAAGATGCGAAGAGCGAGCGACGGAACGCGTCTGAGCAAGAAGGAAAAGGCAGCTACGGGAGAGCTCAAGTGCGAGCACTGCGGCAAGGCATACAAACATGGCAGCTGCTTGACCAAACACCTGTAAGTGTGGTGTTTGTGTGACGGAATGCTGGGAATGAGAGCGAAACAGCAGCTGACCGATACCCTTTAGCTGGGAACACACGCCCCAATGGCAATACACCTCGAAACTGCTCATTTCGAAACACCAACAGGTCCAGCTTCTCGAAGCTGCCTCGGTCCTGGTCGCCATGAACCAAGAGGGCAAGGATGGCGGAGACAGTGACGATTCGTCCTCACCAGCCGCGTCCGGCTCCTCAGGCATGCGGGACGAGGACTTGAGCTCCAACGAGACCACACCTCCTCCGCAGAGCGAGCACGCGTATAGGGACAGCAAGCGTTTCAGCGGTAACAGCAGCATCTATTCGCGCTCGTACCAATCGGTCTTCTCGAACGGAAGCGTTCCGAACGGAGAGCACGGCTTTTCGCACCACCGACAATGGAGCATGTCTAGCGCCAGCAGGCCAATGACAGCAAATACTTCCATTGCGGAGAGCTACCGCGGGGATGAAGACCCCCAGGATTTGGCGGCTGCTGTGGGACTTCTCAGCTGTAGCTACGGCACTCCCAAAAATGGCCCAACGGCCACCGGAGTCGATGTACCGCCAGTCCCGCCGCTCCCTGCCAAATACCAGGCCCACCAGCCTCAGCCATATTCCAACTACCGCAATCAGGGCGATGTCGAGATGGAAGATGAGGATTCTGATGACGAGCCCCACCGTCAACACCACCATGCTCGTAACGACGAAGCAGAGTACGGCATGTTTGGCAAGATGGACGCGTAACACCAAAAGTACGCTTATACAATGATTTTCCTTTCCTTGCAGCAAATGTCGATGATCAACAAAAAACCCATGAATGGAACGCAAACACGATAACAACATATTTCACCAGTAGCAGCAGAAGCATTTCCGGAGCAGGAGGGGATCTAGGCCATGATGGCGGAGGCGAAACTAGGCTCAAGGAGGCGGCGTTTTTCGTTCGAATTTGGTTGAATTGGAACCTTTGTCAAATTGCATATTCCGTTCGAAGTGAGAGTAGGACAAATCCGCTGGCGTGGCGCAGCCAGCCCGCTCATCGGGATCCAAAGGAGAAGGGAACGATTGTTGGCGAAAGTTTAGCTCCGCAGGATAACTCATATTTTCCAGGCACCGATGAGCAGAAAGGCAGAAACACGAACTTTGTCGTTGGATACTGTTCGTCAGTTAAACTCTCTGCGAGGTTAAAGCTGGGGAATTTGGAGAGGTGTTGTTATCTCTATTGCGTCGAGCAGACCACAGACAGCGAAGCAATGGAAGTACTGATGCATGAATATCAAAAGCCTGACGAGGCTTTGCTTGTCGAGCGGGACTATGGGTAAGATGTTGGATGTGCTGAGAAGTGTGGTGAAGACGTCCGTGTTTGAGTCGGATTTTCCTAGCATTTTCTGGTGGTTTGCGCATCAACGATTGAGCGTGTGATGAATCTCAAGGCGTGATTGACACGAAGCGGGTGTGGGAAAAGCTACTGATAAGCACTGACAGGCGGGATTCGACAGCGTACGATGATGGTCCTTGGAGAGGAGCTCTGGTCGACACTCATTCCTGGTGCTTTCTGGACCGCAAGAGGCTGTGCGTGACGTGCTTATTGTAATCGCAGGTGCGATACCTTGGGCGAGGAGAATTCTTCGTGTTATACTACGTCTGCCGCGATCAACAAAGGCATTGCCGACTTGTCATGCAGGTGCAATTGGTTGAACCGAGGATTGAGGAAGGGACTTCCACGTTGTCGCCGATACTTGCCTTTTACCGCAACTTTTTCGAACATCCAATCGACACAAACACATGGCAACGTGGAACTGCGCGAGACATGGCACGGGGTTGGCACGGAAGCTCGAAATCAACAATCATCGTGCTATCCACACCGACAGACACCGTCGCGACGCCGAATGTCAGTGACGCAGGGCATCGTCGGCTGAAACGCACGAGAAGAGATGAGATGTTGCCTCCGAGGACAGCCCGAGCGGGTTTCGCACGTCACTCCCGACCACACATCTTGCCCCAGGACGTTCGCTGTCCACAATTTCTACGCTGTCGACGTCACACCCAATCCACACTTCGGACCTGAAAAGTTATCTCTGCAAAAACCCTTGTATGGCGAAAGTGTTTGGGCGCCAAGTGGTGGTTCTTTGCAGGTGTGCTGAGACTTAAGATTGGACAAGAAGCAGTCTAAGCACCCGCTTTTCGTCTGGCCAAGATGCTTGTGGTTTGGCACATGCCA
Organism: Cercospora citrullina; assembly: GCA_013365195.1. NCBI lineage: Eukaryota > Fungi > Ascomycota > Dothideomycetes > Mycosphaerellales > Mycosphaerellaceae > Cercospora > Cercospora citrullina. The sequence goes on along the minus strand of JAASFF010000614.1, from coordinate 85,720 downwards.
AAGGGTTCCACTTCGTTCACGACATCGTTGCTACTTTTCTATGGGGACCTCGTTTTGGTTCATCGCCTTTGGCCGTAGACGCCACAGACGGCATAGTGGGACTTGCGCTGTTGGATTGTGCTTTGCAAGTCCGCACGGGGTGAAGCGCGGGTTTGCGCTAAGTGATCCACCCTCGTCGTGGATGGAGAGGCAATGGGTGAGGATATGTCGTCACTCGATGCATTACTGATAGAGATACAGTCGGTGCAGAGAAGAGGACAAGACAAGCAATTGGGTGAGACGCCAAAGCGCAATCCTTGTAAAAAGATCACGACGAAAAGAGGAAGCCGGCGACAAAGCATCCCTTGAAACAACCAAACAGAGAAGACAGCACTTCGCTGAATGCATGTCCGTCTTGTCTAATGACATTTGCCCTCTCGGCGTTCGGTGGTCTCCACGCGCCCCCAAGAAATGACACAACTGTCGTTGGCCAACGAGGACACTCTATTCTCACAAAAGAACCACTTTTTCTCTGCTACTATCTTCCCTCCACCTACGAATTAAACATTGGCATTCACAGTCTCTTGGCTCGGGCCTATCTCGTGCCAGACATTGGTGCCGGAACTCTTTCCCTTTAGTCCAGTCAACGAAAATGTCCCCATGATCCTTCCGACCACAGAGGACGACCGGTAGTGGTGTGGGACATATATATGTCAGGGCTTTCGC
>JAASFF010000614.1:742-84881 GCA_013365195.1 Cercospora citrullina | reverse complement strand
CCCCTTCCTGTCTTACTGACTGGTGGGTGACTGCTGGCTGGCTGGACCAACCCCCTTCTCGAATCTGAGTAGCAGGGCTAGACTGGATCTATCATGAAGGTCACCATCAACGAGGGCGGTGTGCCCTCGTACTGGGGCACAAATGGACGTGCTCTGGGCATGCTGATCACAGCTGTCGCAACCACGGACTTTTTGCTGTTCGGTTATGGTACGTTCCAGATGGCCGGTACCACATTGGCGCACAGACTGACTGTTTTACGTCTCCAGACCAAGGTGTCATGTCCGGTATCATCTCCTCTCCCGCTTTCACTGGTGACTTCCCTGAGGTCGAAGGTGATTCGACCTACGAAGGTTTCGTCGTGTCCATCTACGCTGTCGGCTGCTTCCTCGGTGCCTGCTTCATCCTGACTTTTGGTGACAAACTTGGACGGCGGAACTCCATCTTCCTGGGCGCGTCGGTCATGATCGTTGGCGTCATTATCCAGCTTGCTTGCGTTCCTCCGAACAGTGGTGCTACTGCGCAATTCATCATTGGAAGATGCATTACAGGGGTATGTTATTGCGATCTTGCTCTCACCACGAAGAGCTTTGCGACGGAAAACTGGACTGACTCATGCAAACAGATTGGCAACGGAATCAATACCTCGACCGTCCCGACATACCAGGCCGAATGCAGTAAATCACACAACCGTGGCAAGCTGATCTGTATTGAGGGCGGTAACGTTGCCATCGGCACGCTCATTGCCTACTGGATCGACTACGGATGTCTTTACGGCCCTGATGACATGGTTTGGCGATTCCCAATCGCATTCCAATGCGTCTTCGCTTTCATTGTTATCGTCCTCATGTTGCGCCTTCCGGAATCTCCTCGTTGGTTACTCACTCATGACCGCCAGGAAGAAGCCGCTACTGTCCTTGCAGCGCTCGATGGACAATCTCGCGACAGTGTTGAGGTCCGCACTCACATGTCTGTCATCCTGGACTCAATCCGCGCTGCTGGCCACAAGGGAGGTGTCACGCCAATTTCTGCGCTCTTCACCAATGGCAAGACTCAGCACTTCCGTCGTCTCTTGCTCGGAGCTTCATCGCAGATGATGCAGCAGCTGTCTGGCTGCAACGCAGTCATCTACTACTTCCCAATTCTGTTCCAGGATGCTATTGGTGTGTCCCACAACTTGGCTCTTTTGCTTGGTGGTATCAACATGGTTGTCTACTCCATTTTCGCTACCACTTCTTGGTTCGCGGTCGAGCGTATTGGACGCAGAAAGTTGTTCCTGATCGGAACTGTTGGACAGTGCTTGTCCATGGTCATTGCCTTTGGTGCTCTGATTCCTGACACTGAGGAAGCTGCAAAGGGCGCAGCTGTCGGTCTCTTCACCTACATTGCCTTCTTCGGTGCTACTTGGCTGCCTCTGCCATGGCTGTACCCAGCTGAGATCAACCCTCTGAAGACACGCGCGAAGGCTAACGCCGTCTCAACGGTCTCCAACTGGCTCTGGTAAGTTCAGACGGGCAACATTTTCGATAACTCTCTCTGACATTTTACTTTGCAGGAACTTCTTCATTGTCATGATCACGCCTGTGCTCATTGACTCCATCGGATGGGGAACGTACCTCTTCTTCGCCGTGCTGAACGCCATCTTCTTCCCCATTATCTACTTCTTCTACCCAGAGACCAGCCAGCGCACGCTGGAAGAGATTGATCTCATCTTCGCCAAGGGCTACACGGAAAAGATCAGCTATGTGCACGCAGCTAAGCAGTTGCCGCGCATGACTCAAGAGGAGATCGACCAGAAGGCTCGCGAATATGGTGCCATCGACTCGGATGAGGAGACTGGCAGTGGCAGCGACTTCAAGGCCGACAAGGACGACGAGAAGTCCGGTCCCACGATGAGAGAGGGTGGCATGGCATGAGCGCGAGACTCGTGCAGTACGAGGGAAAAATCAAAATTGTTGAATGCGGATGCCATGAGCGCTTGAGGCGCTTTTGAAACGATTGTTATGTCGCACGAACCAGAGAGTTCGACGACATTTCTTGCATGGCAATGATAGAGCATAGATTTATGAGAGAGGGAAGGTGGCACAGGGGCATTTCGCGCAATGATACCCGCCCTCGCCTTCTCGCGATAGAGATAGATCATTAGAAGATAGAGCTCCCTTTCAACCCTGAGTACATGAAAGAATGAGCGCTTCTCAAAATTGGTTCTTGTGCCTCTGGTGGGTGAAAGTGAGAATGTTGACTGCGAGACTTCTCTCAAACGTCGTTCGCAGATGGGCTTGTGATTGCAGTGTGGGATGATGTACTTGGTGCTACGTGTTCGCATGTGATGTCGTCAGGCTGCCTCGCTGCCGCTGCGAAGGACTCTGCTCATGTATCGTCTCTGCCTGGTCGGAGAAGATGGAAATGCGTAGTGAGCACAGCCTAGAAATGCTAGTTGTCCAGTAGCGGGATGAAAATAGTTCGGTGCCTTGGGGTGGATGTCGGAAGAGCGTCGTAGAGCGAGACGGCGCTGCGCCACAGGGTGGACTTGACAGACGTCAGGCCAGGATTGACGGCCAAGGCACGCGCCTGGGCATTGGACTGACCGAACGAACAAGGCATCTGCTGCTCTCGTACAAAATCATGCGTGCCTGAAGGTCTCTGCGTGTCCCGACACCGACCATCACCCTCTCCATGCCATGTCGCTAGCATCACACGCCAACCCACCGCCCTTCCCATGAGCTACGACGCCGCCTCGACACCGACTCCCGCTCGCTCTCCCTAGTTTGACCATCTCTCACCTCCCACCGCTGCTCCACGCAGTCCCGCAACTACAATCATGTCGAGCCAACCACCGGGTACCTTCCTCCCCAATACCAAAGTCACCGTCGGCAGCCACAAAGTCTACATCGAGAAATACCTCTCCGAAGGCGGCTTCGCCCACGTCTATGTCGTCCGAATCCCACGAGACAACAATAAACATGAAATCGCCGTTCTCAAGCGCGTCGCCGTGCCCGACAAAGAGCACTTGGCCAACATGCGCACTGAGGTCGAAACTATGAAGAAGCTTAAAGGCCACAAGCATATTGTCACATACATCGACAGCCATGCCAGTCAGCTCCCCGGAGGAGGCTATGAAGTTTTCCTGCTCATGGAATACTGCAAAGGAGGCGGATTGATCGACTTCATGAACACGAGACTTCAACATCGTCTTACAGAACCAGAGATTCTCAAAATCTTTGGCGATTGCGCTGAGGGGTTGGCGTGTATGCATTATTTGAAACCGCCTTTACTGCACCGCGATTTGAAAGTGGAGAATGTTCTGATCTCGCGATCGCCAAGCGGGACACCTGTCTACAAATTGTGCGATTTTGGGAGTACAGCTCCTCCGAGACCTGCGGCTAGGACGGCGGAGGAGGGGAGGCTGATCGAGGAGGATGTACAAAAACATACGACGATGCAATATCGAAGTCCGGAAATGATTGATGTGTGGAGGAAACAGCCGATTGACGAGAAAGCGGATATCTGGGCGCTGGGTGTGCTGTTATACAAGCTATGCTACTATACGACGCCTTTTGAGGCGGTGGGGCAGATGGCCATCTTGAATGCGAGCTTCAAGTTTCCGGCGCATCCGCAATTTTCGGAACGATTGAAGAAGCTGATTAGCTCGATGTTGAAGGAGGATCCGAAGAATCGGCCGAATATTTATCAGGTGTTGAAGGAGGTTTGCAGTATGCGTGGCGTGCCGGTGCCGGTTCAGGATATTTATGCGAATCGCACACAGTCGGAGGTCCGAAGGAATGAGGCTCTGCCATCTCCTGAGGCTGTGTCGAATGCTGCTGTTGGGCTTTCCAAAGCGGCGCCGCAGGTTCAGGTGCAGCAATTGCCAGATATCACTCCAATGCGAAGAGGCAGGCCGACTGCGCCTGCTCAGCAAGGACCTGCTGCTGTGGCTTCTACCACAGCTACGAGGCCAGCCCAAGGAGATCCATTTGCCGCACTGGACTCGAAGAACTATGATGAGCGAGCGGGTGCTGTGGACGAGCTGTCCAAGCGATTTCCCAGTCTGGACGAGTTTGCGATTGCTCACGATGGGGGCAAATTCGCATTCCCACCTACCTCCCCTCCAACTACATCATCCTCCGCAACGCCAGCTCAGAACAATTTGAGCGCGAGAGTGACGAATGCATTGGCGGACGAGGTATTCGGTGCGAAAGAGAAGCCAGCGCAGTCGAAGACTCAAGCTGCTCGGCCGGCAACTTCTGCTACAAACACACGAAGGCCTTCGCCAGTACGAACATCGGCCAAGCCCTCAACAAGCGATCTTCGATCTCCACCGCTGCAACATCCCATGCCGATACGAAATATCTCTCCTTACAAGTCTACGGCTGTAGGAACATCACCTCCACCTCATGCTATGAAGAAGATGCCTGATGTCAACTCGCGGCCCATCTGGCGTGTACCTGAGAGCACTAGACCAGCCACCCAGCCTCGGGCGTCAGAAGACGCTCAGGCTGTGGCCGCTTCGTTGAAGCCGAGCTTGCCGCCTACTCAGCGCCCAGCTCTGCTGGAAGTGCATCGTTCAAAGTCACAAACAGCCACTGTGCAGGCGGATCACGCACACTCTTCTCGGCCATCTCTGGAGGGCGGTCGACCCTCTTCGCAGGACCTCGCGCAAGCTAATGATATCAGCCGCACTAAGTCTTTGAGCAACAGATCGAGGCCTTCGAGCATGTATGTGAGCTCCAATATGGATTTCTTAAAGGAACAAGAGCAGCAGCGCAAACGGCCTTCCTTGGAGATCAGACGGCACAGTCGACAGCCTTCGCAGACACGCGAGGCCGAAACGGAGGAGGCAGTCATTAGTGATGACATGGATTATCTGCGCAACACTGAGCAGAGCGAGAAGTCATCGAAAGGGCATCACAAGAAGAAGTCTAGCCTCGGGCAGATTGGCAGCAATGCCAAGAACATGTTTGCTGGCCGATTCGGCGATGCATTCAAGCGATTCGAAAGTAGTGAGAAGCAAGGTCCATTGACACCCGAAGCACGAGAACGTGAACAGGAGCCAGTGCTCTTGTCTCCGATCACTGGCTCTGAAGCTACGCCAAGCAGGCACTCAGATCACGAGGAGGAAGAACTGCCGCCTGAAGTCAGGCGAGAGCTCGAACGAAGGAGGCTGATCGAGGAAGAGAATCGTGTAGCTGCAGCTGCAGAAGAGTACAGGTCTCGCATTGCGGCGCAGCCAAGTGGCGCGCCAGCACCGACCCGAGCGAGCACTATTCAGCAAAGGGTTCAGTCCCTGCTCGATGACGGACGACAATCACCTGCTCCGCGACGAACAGCTGAAGGATACGGGCGGTATACTGAGTCCGACGCGCCACATCAGCCTCCGCGACCCGCTCAAGTACAGCAGCCATTGCAGAGCGGCTTCAAGCCTCCAATCATATCGCAGAAGCCGACTGGCGTCAATCCGAACACATCAAACAATCCTTACCCAAAGACGAGACAGCAGCCGACAGAGGTTCCAACTCCGAGCTACACCCCTCCGCCAGCTTCAGCGCCGGCAGAACAAGCTCCACTCCAGAGAGTCGTGTCGAGACCCAATGCACCTCCCAAACCGAAAGCGCTTCGAACCGGGGGACCAGTGCAATGGCCACCTCCACAATCTCCAGAACAGGAGAAGACGCCTTCAAGTAAGCCCAGCGGCCTTGCAGCTCTACTTGCTAAAGATCTCGAAGGCGTGCCGGATTATCCTCCGGCTGGCAGCAGTGCGTCGCATACACAATCTAATGCTTCACAAGCGCCTTCGAATCTGATAGAGCTTTCTCCTACTTCGCCGAACGGCGTAGACAGTTTTAGCAAACGGTATCCGAGCTTGAGTGGGATCGAAATGGTGGAGACGGAAATTGGACGCGAGAGGAAGATGATGCGCGTTAAGGAGATTTAGAAGCGCTCTTGTGAAACGTATTGATAGATGAGTTGGGAGATAGAGATGGAAGAGATGAGATGTATCTCGATAGTTGGTATGGAGCACGAAGCTCTCATTGGGCCCACACGTTCTATGCCATCTTTGTTGTTTCATGCTTTCAGGTGATTGTTCGCTCAGCGAACATGCTGACTGCCATTAGTTGCCGCTTTTCGAGGACCAATGATACAGGATATGAAGACCATTGGCGGAAGAGCCCAGGCGGATGAAGGAAAGCGGGGCATTGGATGTCTTCGCTCCCCGAGACAGACAAGCTGAAGAAGAGAATATCTGCTCCTTTGCGGCATGCACAAGGAAGAGTCTTGGCATTCATGCATCGGATCTCTTTCGATCCATGCGGGAAGCAGATAACTGCCGAACGTCTTCCCTTGGATCTAAGCTATTGGAGCATCGCCCCATCGCTCCACTGCTGTTCGTGTGGTTGGTTGCTACTAGACGGCAACTAATGGGTGCTCATGCATATGTCCTTCGTGATAAAGTCTAAATCGCTGTAGGGCATAGGGCACGATTCTATGAGCCCTATTGGGACGGAGGATCTTCGGATGGATAAGGATGGTCGTGTGGATGGAGAGGGATATTCAGGTGTTGATCGCTCTTTGCGCGAAGTGTTCTATCCTGTCGATGCGTCTGTTTGCAATACTGATCGTGACGGAAGTTGAGTGGCTATCAGGGGCATTGAAAGCTGAAGTGGATGTGATGAGGAGAGTCGAGCTGCTCCTGTGGCATAACACTATAAATGGATTGGCAGGACTAAGGAGAAGGGATCCGCTTCCAGAAGTTTGGGACAGTGGACCAGTCTGGCTGCTTGAACACCAGCTAGTGCCCTCCACGATAGTGCAAGTGCTATCAATTGGCCACACTCTCGGATACCAAATGGAACATGGTTGCGCTGAGAAACTAAGGTGTAGCTCTTGCAGTCTTCCACATCAGCCAGGATTCGAATATGACAGTGCGAGCCATCGTACGGTCGTGACCTAGAGTAGATCCAAGGTGGTGGACATGATGCTAAAACCTCAATGAGTGTGCACGTTCAACGTGCAGCGTCAGACAAACCTCGCCCGCAGTATGAGGAAAGCTCCCGCCGAACTTGTAAATCCTTGGCCTCATATTCGTTGGATAAAGGCCATTGATGGAGTCTGGAATACAATTTGGACATGGATGAAGCTTTATGCTACCTGGGTAGGCCTTTGTTATGGCTTCGGAGGTGACGAGCCTGGAGTTTTACTCGTACGATACTTCGCGCCACTGCTGAGAAGGATGGAAATGGTCTCGCTGCTCCGCTCTTCCTCCTCCGCAAACCAGTCGTTGTGCTTCGACTTTCTATGTAGAGCCGAGGCAGCTTCAAGTGCTTCGCTAACACAGTGTTCGTCAATGGGCGACCCCAGATCGAGAAGAAGCCGCACGGTGTTCGGATTGCTTGCTTGGGAGGCAATAATGAGACAGTTTCCATAATGGCATCCAGCACCTCGGCTGAGTAGCAGACGCACTATCTTCGGTGCGTATAAGCTCTTGCGATTGCAAGCAGCCTCCAGAGGGCTTCCGTGGCCTACACAGCCAAGGTTCATGTCCGCACCTCGATCGACCAATAACTCCACGGTCTCGGGAGCCCAGCCTGACTCACACGCATAATAAAGAGCGGTCCCAGTCGCTTTGCCGCAAGCGTCAATATTTGCGCCGCGATCGAGCAAGATAGACACGATATCCGTGTTTCCGTACGCAGCAGCCATGCTGAGGGCGTTTCCGAGCTTACCGCATTCGATGTTGGTGTCCGCGCCCCGATCGAGTAATAACTCCACGGTCTCGTCAGACCCACCTGCACAAGCCCAATAAAGAGCGGTTGCTGTGGAACGACCACAAGCGTTAACTTTTGCGCCTCGATCGAGCAATGCAGAGACAAGATCGCTACATCGGCTAGCAGCGGCAGCATTGAGAGCATTTCCAAATTCGCCGCATTCGATCGATACGTCCGCGCCTCGTTCCAGTAGTAACTCCGCCATTTCCTCACGGCCGTGGTAACAAGCATAGTAGAGAGCGGTCTCAGTTGCTTTGCCCCGAGCATTGATATTTGCGCCTCGATCGAGCAACATAGACACGATGTTATAATCTCCGGAGCGAGCCGCAGCGAAGAGAGCGTTTCCATGTTCGCAACAGTTAGGGTTAAGGTCCGCGCCTCGATCAATCAGCATCTCTATAATCTTGTGGTGGCCCATGGCACAAGCGTGGTAGAGAGCAGTGCCAGTAGAATGGTCACATCCGTTAATATCCGCACCTACGCCAATCAACAGAGACGCAATATCCTCATGGCCGAGATGAGAGGCAGCAACCAGAGCGGTTCTGTAATCACGACACTGCGTGTTGATAGCATTGACGTCAGCGCCATGTTCGAGCAGCACTTGAACGATGTCCTTGTCGCCATTCATCACAGCAGCCTGGAGAGCAGTTCCAAAATATTCACCATTCGCATTCACATCTGCGCCCCGAGCCAGTAGAAAATGTATAGTCTCTGTGCGGCGCTGGCTACAAGCTGTTTAGAGAGCAGTGCCACGAGCGCGATAATGCCAGCCGACGGCATCTATGTCTGCACCTCGATCCAGCAGCAGCTCCATCATTTCTTGCCGGCCCATCCCAGCTGCATTGTAGAAAGCGGTCCTGCCATCCTCAGCACCAACATTCGGATCAGCGCCTCGGTCAAGGAGTAGACGTACAATTTCCGTCTGGTCCTTAGTAGTACCACCAGTACCATATCTAAGATCTCTGGCGTAGAATTTGTCTCCAGCAGCAGCAGCTTGCAAGGCAGAGCCGAAGGGCTCGCCTCGCGCATCAATGTCAGCGCCACTGTCGAGTAGTAGACTGACAATCGTCGAGTTTCCCAGGGCGGAAGCAAGTATGAGAGGATAGCAATTATTACCGTCGTGGGCATTGACATCAACACCATTGTCAACAAATATTCGCACAGTCTCCATATGGCCTTGCATGATTGCCCTCCTGAAAGCGTGAAGAACGAAGTCTGTCCAGACGATCTCGCGACTACTTGGGGAAAGGCAGCCGAAAGCTTGCTGCCATGATGAGCCGGAAGATGAGAGAAAACCGGGCCGGTCATCGCAGTAGCGATTCATACCGACGTCGAGCGCCAGCTTCCAGGCTTTAACATTCCTGCGACTGAGCTCATCGTTATGATCGAGGATGCATTGGACGATTGCTGTTTGATCCTGATACGCGGCAGCTATCAAAGCCAGACCGGCGTTAAACCACGGGACATTTACCAACAGCTGCTCCAATACCTGCGTTCGTGAATTGCTTGAAGGCACGGCAAGAGCGATTTGGCGGGTACTATCGGTCCAAGCATCGCCCAATAGGATCCTGCTATGACCATTTACACGGGCAAGATGTTCGGCCATGGTCCAGTTGCCGCATTCGACAGCCCACACAATGACTCCTCTATCGAGGTCCACGTGGTTACAACCATCGAAAAATGGCCAGCACGGCGGAACCCAGGATCCTGGATTATGTCTCTTCTGAAAGACACTGTAACACCGCCGAACAATACTTCCAAGGCATCTCGATGGCCATGAACAAAAGCAGCGACGGCAGCACAACGCCAATATTCTTCTGAGAGCTCTTGCCATACGTCGTATCCTTTCTCCTTGGCAGCTGCGATCAGCCGCGAGAGGCCTTTCTCCGCCGCTAGGTAAGGTAGAGTCAATCCCGGACTATGCTTTATATATTCGTACCCGCGGGATCGTCCCTGGGTGACAAGGTTTGCAATACTGATGTGATGATCGCTTGGATAGATCTTGAAGAATCGATTTTGAGCTACTCCATCAGCCGCTTCGTTGGCGTGGTAGAGTACATTGTCATTGGCATAGCGCAAGAAAGGATAAACGTTGTCAACATCGTCCAGGTCATCGTCAAAATCGTCCCGGTCATCGTCAAGATCGTCCAGGTCATCGTCAAAATCGCCCAGGTCATGATGTCTGGCAACTTCAGACGGATCTAGAGCAAGATAAATCAGACAACAGCTCTTGAGCTTGTCGTGGCTCTGACTGCGAAAGCCGTTATTGTGGTTCGGGAACAGATCTGACAGGTGACCATCTTTGATGAAGAAGTCCGGAATAGACTCATGGATAAACTGTACGTTGGATTTTCCCCATCCAGATGGATCCTTCCGTCGCACGACTTCTGCAAGACCCTTGGAAGAGGTTTGGACGAAACGTTCGATCTGGTTGATATTAACCCGGTCCCGATTCCAAGGGTCTGGTCGCCACACGCCACTGTTTGGAACTTGAGCTTGCAATCCAGACTCCATGGCGAAATAGAATTCCGCCGGAGAAAGTGGTTTCGCAGCAAAGAGTATCCATTGAATGCAAAGAAAAAATTCTTCCATCTCCTCATCGTCTCGCTGCAGAATTTCCAGGAAAAGGGCGCTGAGCCCACTTGGGATCTCATATAATCTTGTCTTTATGTGGCGCATACGACCTCGACGAATCTCCTTGTTGAGAATATCGATGACTAGCACGGCCCACAGGAAAACACCGTTCGCTTTTCTCCGCAATTCTTGATAGATCTCGTGCACCAGAGTGCCTTCGCCTTGTATTTGTAGCCGCTGTTCAATATACATGTTCAGGTCGTCCAGGTGACCGGTCGCCGCGTCCAAATTCATGCGAATGCCGTTACGTATCGTGATGCTTGGGTAGTGACGACTAGCGAAACAGATCGAGAGCATACAAGTGCCTACAGCAAAATTATCCTGAATCTCTTCCATGACTTCGACCATTTCTTGTATTTCTTGCTCGTCACACTCATCCAGTGCATCAATAAATAGTCTGAGGGTGCGCGGGCCGACCTTCTGTATCATGTCGGCCAGAAGGTGCTTCAGAGAATGCAAAGTCCATTCAGTGGAAGGTTTCTTTCCATCTAAGATGGTTTGTAGCTTTGGAAAGGCCTTGAAGAGCTCGAAGAGAAGCGCGCGATACATCCCGTTCGTTGTTTTCTCCAGAGTATTGCCTCGAGCATTGAAGAAGAAGCCAAACACGAACTCATACTCGGACTTCCCCTCGTTGGCCTTGGAATGCAGAAATTTCATGAGAGTTGATTTGCCAGCGCCGGGTTTACCTACGATCCAGAACGTCCCGCGATCGCTGCTGCTCCATTTGAAGTAGTCTGAACGTTCCAAAACCCACTCGCAGGTATTGTTGTGCACATTCCTGATGTTGGCTTGACGTGCACCCAGCTCTGGAAAATCCAATGAGGCTAGCACAGATTTGCGATGCGCGTTGATAGTGTCGTTGCGATCGTGATGGGCACTACCTTCGTCCCAGGGAGAGAGCCGCAGCCTGTCGTGAATTGCCTTTTCCAGTCTCTCAGACGCGTGATCGCCTCCCTCGCCGTAGATGGGTGGTATGTGTACCTCAAATATGCCGAGTAGGCAATAGGCCTTGTCTTCTGCCCTCTTAGTCTCTCGAGGCGCAGCCCAGCGAAATCTTTCTTTCACCGAGAAAGTAGACAGTGGTGCTCCGTCAAGGGCACGCAGAGGTATGTCTGTCCGTTTGTGTATGAGATCTGACAACGCTGCCTTAGTGCCGAGCATATGTCGGTCACTGGACCAGAATTCTACATCCTTTGGAGCGAGCAATTCTTGCAAGGTCCCTATATAGCGGCAATGTTAGTGGATGTTGCCATTCGTTCTTGGGGAAGGGTAATCGATACAGCCTCGAGTGAACCATCGACTATTTGAAAATGCAGTCTCCCAGCTGTACACAGCTGAGCCATCATTAAGGTCCTGTGTCTTCCTTACGTCGGAAAGGTACACGTAGCATTTGCTCGCTCTGCGATACCAGCGGAACATGCAGTTGAGAGATTCACTGAGCTCTGCTGAGCTTGTTTTGTCGATGCAGCAAGAGTCCACCCAGAAGTGCTTCAAATCATTTTTCCTTGCTTGATCGCCGCAGAACATGATCTTGTCGCATCCAAGCTTGTTCTTGCCCTGGCCGTTGATCACATCGTTGTACGTGACTTCGTCCTCGTCGGCGTACCAGGTATGGGACAGGATAGCATACGGTGGACATTTATCCTCGTCGTATGCCCCCAGCGAAAGCTCGCCATGCTCGTCCAAGCTCAGGAGATGCATCGTCGCTCGATCCTATCCGGCTCCCGACCTGGCGGAAGTAGAGAGAGTGGAGCCAAAGAAGCAAATGAAGAGGTGGGGTGAGTTGTTCGGACAAGGCTGAGATGCGCCACACCTGAACACGCGAGCCGCACGCCAAGCTGAAAGGATTGCCAAAGGATCAGTCAGTAGCTTCAGCCTTGCCGCAACTTGTAGCTGCTTCACCGCTCCGTCACAAATACAACCAGGAGCTAGTTCTCCATAGATGCAGGCGCCCAGTCCCTTGTCCTGATACTATTGAATTGAATGTCCAGATATTTCCAACCAAGTCAACGCCCTAAAGAATTTGTTCGAGGAGATCCATCTCGTGTCGGCTCTGTTTTGAAGCACGTGGGAAACAGGTAATGTGAAGAATATCAGAATGGAGGTATGCGCGGGATCTGCCTGTGGTCTTTCTCCCAGACGATTCGGCCCGCGGCGACGTCACCCGCATGTCGAATCGGTATGCGTTTCGTCAGATGGCTGACGGCAACACCTATGCACTGGGTAGTCATGTGAGATATTGAGCTGCCAAAAAGTGTGAGAGCAGTCGCGGTCCACCTCGATCAACGGGTGAAGTGAAGCGCGCCGCTAGTTGCATCGGCTGCGCATGACAGGCAAGGACAGGGCCATGCCTTCTTTCACGCACTGACAGCATCAACTCGGCCACATGCGAAAGTCGACAACGCGTCCAGGCCAACAGCGTGCCACCTGCCGCCATGATGAAAGGACTCGACGAAACCGCTTTCACTCAGCCACACAGAACAGATGAGTACATGACATTGGCCGAGGTCAAGGCCATCGGAGTCGGCCAGAGTTGCTTTCAATGCAACGAGATGCGCACTGCCGGCGACGTGAGTCTTCCAACATGCGCCTCCTTGTAATCGGGCCCTCCAGGCTGACTGTGGTCCAATAGTGCGACATGTCCCACGGTAGGTGCTCCAACTGCGTTTACTACTGCAAGCCAAACACGGAGTGCGAGCCCAGTACCAAGTCTTTCGAATACCACCTATACAACCAGGCCGCTAGTGCGGAAGACAAGAAGCTGCGTCAGCCGAAGGCTAGGAAGAGACCAAACCGTAGACCGCCAGGCTATGGCTTGCGTCCAAACGGGCCAGCCAAGTTGTTGCCACCAGAGTTGATGGAGGAGCCCTTGAAATATCTCCAACCAACTCCAAGGTACGCACAGGAAAACGAGGAGAAGCAAGCTGCCCAAATGCAGCACGAAGATGACACCATCCGGGAAGCTGACGGGGCATCTTCTGCCGCTGGCGCAATGCCTGGCTCGAGTGTGGCAGGTAACTCGAACCTCAGCTCTGGCTTCAGCCATCCAGTGCTGGTGCCAACACCTGCGACAGCTCCTCCATCTTGCAAATTCGGCTCATATAACATGTCCGAGCATCATAGCACGCCTTTGCCGTCCAATACGCAAGGACCTGCATACAGGACTGCTCCTTCGTGTTCGACAAGTTCATCACGCATGCCTGGTCTTGCTTACCCTCAGGTTTCGTCGCACGCGCCAGGTGCTTCTTCCATGTATGCTGCTTCGTCAACGCCCAGTCCTTACCACGCGCCCAGCGGCCGGGATGTTTCACCTGGCGTGCCCACTCAGCATGATGCAGTCAGTCCACGAGGCGGCTCATCAGTAGGCAACGAGAACAGCCAATACTCGGACCCGCCTCCTGCGATGCCAGTCTACGACGGCCACCTACATATGGCGTCCCAGAACGTACAGTACCAGTGGCGCCACGCCGAGATAGCTGCTCAAGTTGTAGCTCCTGTGGCGGCCACTCTGCCATCAACGCCGGCATCTGCTACAGCAGAACCTCAATCGCGCGACTGTTCTCCACGAGAGCAGAACCTGCGCCCAAGTGAGAGCCTGAAGAAGGACACTCCCGAACCAGACAACTCCAAGGCTCGGTGGGAGCAGCAGCCCGTACCGCAACAATCACCATCTGGCTCCAGTGGAGAGCCTCTTGCTCATGATAACCTGCGAAAGCGCCGGATCTCTCAAGTCGACCTCGCGGCTGAGGAGGTGGTGGAAGAAGAGCCGTCCGGAACCAAGGTGAAAAGAGAGGAGCCGTCTGTGGACGTGGATGTCAAGATCGAGACGGAAGAGTTGTGTGACTAGACGACACTCAGATCTAAGCTGGGCTGGCCACTGGTTGGGAACATTTCCATGGCTCCAGACATGCATCATCGCTCATCGCTTGTACTTAAGCAACCGGTGCAGGTAACCCGGCTGACGGCCTGGCATACTTGAGCCTGCCCTCTTTCCATCTCCAGTCTTTGCACTTTGCTCACTGATAATCTTCGAATTTTGTCTTGCTTCAGAAGCTTTCTGGATTACACAGTTCCTCATCAAGTCGGGTTCTCCAAGGGCTCGTCGCATGCTTCCAGTTCTGTCAAGATGAGCATGTGTTCAGCGACATTTACCCACGCCATCTCTGTGAGCGCAGTCCTAATGGCTTGGAAGAGCTGTGCAAGGCAGGCAGGCTGAAATGGTAAACTCACGCAGCGTGATGTCGGCTACGGGTGTGTACCTGGCCTGGCCTGGCCTGTACTGCGAGCCGAGCAGCAATAGGCACAGACAGGAACACACATAGTAGGGCATGCCAGCATAACTGTGAAGCGAAGCAACGCCCATTCTGTCACCAAAATTCTCTCCCTCATTCGCCCTTATAATATTTCTTCCTGTTCGCCTCCGAACAATCTCTTCCAAGACATATTGCCTGCCGAGACATGCACCCGACTGCTGAAGAGTCGGGCAAAGACGGAGGTGTATGGCACGACAGGTCACGGTCAGATCTCCTTCTGGCTGATGCACGGTTCGGATAGCACCGGTTCTTGGTTAAGCGGGGCCCCTGAGCGTGCATTTGCGGAGACATAGAGTTGGGGAAGCTCGGCTGTCCCATGACGGTGATGGCTGTGAATTGAGCTAACGAGCTGGCTGTGCATGTGCCATGGCATTGCGTTACGTACCGAGAGACGCACTGGTAGGTTCTGTCTCTCTTGTGCTGAATCTTTCTTCTCAAATTTGTGTTTGCTCGCGGATGAAGGAACGTTGATTGCTACTGCCTTGCTTGATATTCCGGAGTATACAAGAGCACGCGAGCAGGAAGGCGGTATTCGTTCACAGAGGACATACCCGAGCACGCGACCAGGTTTCCGAGACGAGTGAAGACGGAGCGAAAGAACACGAAGAATCAGAAATCATGTCTTCCGACTCAATAGCTCTCTTTCGTAAGGGTCTTGGACCGGACCTCAATGAGCTCGCAGAGAAACACTACCAACACGAGTAAGCCACACTCTCCCGACACTCCCACCAATCCTACTCAAACCGAACCTAACAACCTTCTCCCTTAAGCCTCACCTCCTCCGACCGCGAAGCAATCAAATCCGCCGCCTCCACCGTATCCCTCTACACCTCCATCGGCTCCGCCATAGGCCTAACCCTCTCCCTCGCCCTCGCCTACCGCATCCGCTCCTCCCGCGCTCGCCTCTTCCGCGCCTTCAAAACAACCGAAAAGCCCACCCACGTCCGCTTCGCCGATGGCCGAGAAGAGACTCTACCAGATCTCACACCTCTCGTGAAACCCAGTCGTTTAGGCGATTTCGCGACGTTCGGGTTCCTTGGGCTCGGAGGGATCTTTATTGGAGGTGAGACGGGGCTTGTGACAGGGAGTTTAAGTGCGAAAGGGAAGTTGTTGAAGGATGAGGAGAGAAGGGAGAGGATCCAGAATGCGATGAAGGCGTTCCGGGTTGAGGCTTTGAGGAAGCAGGCGGATGAGTTGGAGGGGAGGAGGGGGTTGTGGATTTGATTGCGGTAGAGAGTGAAGAGCGGTAAGCACAGATGAGAGCAGTTGGCGAAAGACCATGTGCGGTCTATCGGAGGACTTGGAACGGGGAGTCCGGCAGTGTTGGTGCATGAGCGAACGAGCGTCTGAAAGCAAGCACAGCAAGGTTCGTTCTTCGGGACTGATCTCCACCTCAATACACGTGAAGGCCAAAAATACCACTCGAAAGATTCATCGGGACTGCCCGAATACAGATAGCATCATAGCGTGGAGCAGGAGAATTTCATATCTTAACGTGCAGGCACCGGGTTCTCATTTCCTCTCATCGGAGAAAACCTGTCAAGAAATGGGCTGATGCGTTTCAACGAGGTGCGGAGCATATCATGGTACTAACACACGCCGACAGCGTGGGAAATGAATATCCAAGTATTCAGCGAATCCGACTGTCCAAGCTGAATGTCCAATTTAGCTACACAGCCAACTCATCCTCGCTCCAATCCTCCTGCGTAACTTCACTCCTCTTCCGCTCCAGCCTATTCGACTTTCTCCGCTTGACAGGTCTCGCAACGACAACCTGCGGACTTCCCGTCCTCGAACGACTTTGCAGTGGTGAACGCTCCGCCGAATCAATCTGTACGAATGCTATTCGTGGACGATCGACTTTGACGACAGATTTCGCAAGAATATCGGGCGTCTCTGGCTCAAGATTCTCCTTTCCCTCGCACAACAGAGCTTCGAAGCTGGGCGTTTCCAATGCATGTTTCTTCTCCTCCTTGGTGAAAGGAGTCTTCGCGATCCATTCGCAGAGATTAGCATCCCATCCAAAGCGTGGCGATTTCGTTCGTGGTGTTTGGAGTGAGTCGGTTGATTTTGTTTCTCGCGCCATGTACTGCGCTATATCGTTATTGGTACCATCGTCCATACGATCGTTCTCAATGCGCAATTGGGTGAGAATCTCGATTGCTAGTTGACGGAGCACAGCTGTGGTGGCGGAATGCGCATGCTCTTGGATATATTTCTTGATTCGAACCAATATCGCATCTGCAGTGGGGAGCCTTTGATCTACATGCAGAGAGACGAGGTCCGTGGCGAGTAAGGCGACAAATTGTTGTTGGCGCTTCAGCGATTTGCGTCTGTCCTTGGTGTTCCTTGTTGCATGTTCATAGGCTTGTAACAGAGCATGATGGCCAGGTCCGTGTAAAGGCCCCTCGGTAACTGCAGTCAGAACAATAGGTCCCAAGATCAAACTTGTACCGATCGAGACTGCTGCCACGTCTTCATGTAGCAATAAGCTCGCCGCAAGTTGACACATCTTGTCTTGGAGACGCTGTCCATATCCGCTGGCGTTTATCAGCAGGCTTGTCGATGCCATGACGAACAGTTTGGAAGCGACTTCGATTAGATTCTTGGCGATGCTGTCACTCTTCGTGTCCTGGAATTGCGACACGCTCATGTCCCAAGCATGACTTTCTGTACACACTTGTAGGAGCCCCAGCGCTTCATCTTGTGCTCCTTCAGTAACACCACTCAAGATTGTGTTCCATAGACTACCATGTGCAGCGACCAAAGCTGAAAGTCTGCCAGGAGCTTGCTCAATGAATTGACTCCAAATGCGGAAGCGCATGCCCTTTGCCTGGCCCTTCTCAGCGATCTGAGCTGCGGCGGCGATTTTGTCATACGAAACGGCGTCGCTCCTTTGGTACCAATCGACCAGCAACTTTTCCGCCTCGACCAATGCTCCTTCGTGAGTGCAATAGTTTACCAGAGCTCCAACACATTTGTCGCTTAGAACACCGTCGAAGACCGCCCATCGTACAGCATTCAGACCTTGACTTCTAACGACTTCACGAAGTCCCTGCCAGTTGGATCCTTTGATTTCCAGCAGCTCGTCAAAGAACGACCATAGTTCCTCTGAAATATCGTGTGCTGCATCATCTGTAGATGCCTCATTCTGGGATTCCACGTATTCGGGCACCTTGCGAAGACAGGTTCGGAGTAAACTGCTTGCGCCGCGTCTAGATCCTCGCTCTGGCTCTCGGGTAACTTTGATAAATGAACAAAAAGCATTGAACAATGCCACTTCGACTTGCCTCACAGGGTCTTCGATCCTGACTGGCAGTTTCAGAGATTTACGCTGTTGTGTCTGGTCCAGTGTATCGCGCGCCTGCAAAGGACTGGAATGAAGGGCATCGCCGTCCGACTTCTGAACTCGCTTCAGAAATGGACTCGGTAGGGTGATTTTCTGAACCTTCCCCTTGCCATTTGCCTCTTCACTGCACACCGGTCGCAACACTTTGGACTTTCTGCTCCCTGCATACGTTTGAGTTCGTGACTTTTTCTCTCCATTTGGCAGCCATGCTGGATCTGTCAGAGATTCGGGTTTCTGCTTCCTAGACTTCGTATGCGGTTTCCGTGCTGGCTCCGGTACTCGAATATCCGGTCGCAATAATTGTCGGATGGCTTCTATTCGGGAATTGATGGTCCTCAGTAATCTGTTGCATCTGGCTGTCGTCCAGGCGATTTCCTCTTCAAAGTTGCTTTCCTGGCTCGGCCGCTTTCGCTTTCGCTCCTCGAAATTATGCTCCTCGGGTCTAGACATGCTGGAAATTATGTTTTGTATGCCCAAGCTACTCCATGTCGATGCAAAATGCGATGTGCTGAAACGTTCCAAAGTTGAGTTGTCGCCAAACAAACAGATGGTTGGCTGGGAAGTCGGCTAGACTAGCGCGCACCGCAGGGGAACAAGACCAGCAACAATGTACAAAATCTGTTCTACAACTTGAGCATGCTACTCGACGCTGGCACGAAATCACAGGCACCTGCTTCTGCTCCTGCGGCCTTTTATTGGAGAACATGATGAGCTGATATTGCTGAAGCAGCGTCGCGGCGAGGAATTCGAAATGTCACCCTTTCCTGTCGCTGTTCAGTCTCCCAACCTCGAAGTCCTGTCATGGACAGCCTGGACTCACTCAATTTCGATGCTGTTGACGAAAACGCCTTTACGAATACCAATGATGTGAGCCCGCACCATCTGCAGCTCCTTGCCGACCTCAGCGGAGCAGCTGCGCTGGGCGATCGTGCCGCCGCCTTCGAAGCATTCACCACACTTCGCTATACTGATGCAAGCCCAAGGATTCTCGCAAGACCTGGGAACGCTTTACAGATCGCCATCGAGCGTAGGGACGAAGAAATGGCTGCATACCTGCTTTCCGAAAGTGTTCACGTTGTGGCGGAAGATGTGAGAGCGGCGACGCTGTCGCGGTCCAGGTCGGTCATTAGCCTGCTACTTGAGCACGGATGGCCTATTAATGCCAAATTGGGGTGGTACGATCCTCCGGCAATGGCGTAAGCAGGACTGCACCTACTTTTGCATACCTAAGCTTACCTCTAGTGTAGCTATGCCACAGAGGACTTAGAATTAACCAGGTGGTTCTTATCCAGAAATGCGGACCCAAATGCTCGCTGTGGGATTGACAAGACACCTCTCTCGATTGCTATCCACAAAGGTTCAATACCTGTCATCGAGTCGCTCTTTGCGCCGGGAGGTGACGTACATCGTGGTCAGCTCGTGCACTGGGCCGCGTCGCGCCAGAAGGATGATCGAACGGCTGTCTTGAAATTCCTCCTACAGAAAGGAGCCACGATCAATGCTATTATGTACCAAAATGATGAAGATTCTTTCATCCAGCGAGAACCCTTTGGGCTGGGAACCCCATTGCACGCCGCCGCGGCTGCCGGACACGTGGACGTTATACTACTGTTGCTTGAACGTGGCGCGGACATCCACGCGACTGATACTTGTGGACGTTTGGCATTTGAAATTGCCCAAGAGAATCAATACTACGTAGCGGCAGACCTGCTGCGGCCATCTCGTGCTACATTAGCGCTATTCTAGCTAAGCAGCGTCTCAGTCTAGAGAAATGTAGGAACGCCTACGCAAAAAGGTAGTCATCTTAGTTCATTGCACAACACAAAAACTGCTTACGAAAATCTATCCGGCTATCAACAAATCCAAGAGTGATACTGTACCAGAGAGCTTTGGCTGACATAGAACCAATCGGGCTTAGCTTGCATCTAGAATCGATAAGCCGCTTGCAAACAGGTAGCGTGACCAGCAAGTCGAATTCCTTGTACTGAACACAACGCATCGACAACATGCCATCCGCAGATTCCCCAGCTTTGATTGTAGCTCGTTACCTCAAGAGCAACAACTACACTCAAGTAAGTGCCTGACCTCTCGGAAAATGGCTCGGCTGACCAGATGCTAAGTGATTCCAGACATATGAGGCGTTCATCACAGAGGCTGGCCTTCCTTATGATGCAGGGAACGTGACTAAAGGTGACTTGGACCTGGAGACGTTACTTGAAGAAAAGAAGAATTTCGATATTGCTGTCAAGTTTGAGAAATTAGGCGTCGAAGATGACAACACTGGTTGGAGGAAGCCTTGTAAGTGGCACATGATATCTTGCGAAGGGCATGCTCTGACTTTATTTCGTGCTATGCAGCCCCAGCAAACGCCAAGGAAATTGACGTTCTGCCATCGACGTCAAACATATTGAGTGCCAACGTAGAGGACTTTGTGGATGAGGATGGGTGGGGTGATGTGATGCGACGTAACAACACTTCCACTAATGGCTCGCAGAAATACCCAGCAAGTCCTGCTCGCGACCACAGCGGACAAGAGGATAAGTCTGCTCAACGCCAACAACAATACTTTGCAGACCTCTTTTTCCAGCATTCACGATGCACCTGCATTATCGACAAGCAAACTATTCGACAACCTCCTCCTCTCAGCCTCCATGTCTGGCCAATTGCATCTTAGCACATCATCGGGCAAGACTCTTTCTCAACGCCGCGACCACAACAAATACATCGTCAAAATCGCGGCATTTACCAACATCCTCCGCAACGAGACGATCATCGCAACAGCAGGCTGGGACAATAAGGTCATCCTCTACAAGATCACATCCACCGACGACACCACATCCGCATCCCTCCCCGAACCCTTCGCCACAATCCCTCTTCAAACCAAACCAGAAGCCATAATCTTCGCTCGCCACCCTGTCAACAGCGAACCAGTCCTGATCCTCAGCCGCACAGACTCCAACAACATCTTCTACTACACAGTCGAAACTCCAACACCTCGCCTGCTAGGCCAACAAAATCTTGCACCACACTCCAACGCCTGGGTAGCATTCACTCCCTCTGCACTAGAAATCTGCCCAACAGACGAAAACCTCCTCGCAGTAGGCACAAGTTCGATCCCACATATGAAACTTCTCATCGTCCGACTTTTGTTTCCATCCTGGGATCCCGAGCCGGAAAGACCAGCACCCACCGCCCTGCGCACTTCGCTCTTAGACGAAAATCTCACCCTCAACCCCGAAGACGGAACACTTCAAGGTCAACAACAAGAAACTCAAGCTTCTCAAGCTCGTCGTCAACTCGTCATCGCCGAACGTGAATTTGCCGCAATCCAGATCCACTCTACGACAATGGCTCCTCAAACGGCATATTCGACTCCTGCGGTGGCTTGGAGGCCTGATGGGAGTGGAGTCTGGGTCAATGGGGACGATGGAGCAGTCAGAGGAATTGAAGCCACGACGGGTAAAGTGGTTAGTACTTTGCGAGAAGGCGGGCACGAGCCGGGAAGTAAAGTGAGGTGTTTGTGGGCGGGGATGGTGAGAGGCGAGGATGGCAAGGAGAGAGAAATTGTGGTTTCGGGAGGGTTTGATAGGAAGTTGATCGTTTGGTCAGCATGATTGACGTAGTTCGCGTGAAGGTCTCAGATGGGCATAGAGCCGAGCGCATCAGAATCAGCTTGCAAGAACGTTTGCCCAACAGGACTCGCCGTGAAGGACTGATCGGAGTGGATGCACTTAACAGATCATTGCATTGGTATCGTCGCGCAAGAGCATACGGTGGACTAGCTCTTCTCTATACTCATTTTTTCGTCTTCGTGTAGATACACTCCCTTGTCCCGCAAGCGAGTGACGAAGTCATCAGCCCGCGCTCAAATCGAATCGCTCGTTCCTCGCCATTCACCGTTCATATCGCTCCCGACGTGTCACGGTGCTTTCGCATCACCGCATGCCATTCTTCTGTCCTTGTAGTCTGCTCCTTCTTGTCTCTGCCGAGAAGTCCCAAGAGCGAAATGCCCGTCTTCGCTGCTTCAAAAGCTGACGTCTTTTTTTCCCTCACTTGTCCCATCGATGGGCCTCATCACCTCCTGACCAAGATTTGTCCTCATAGCCCACTTGCTCCTTGACAGATTTGACAAGCTTATCATCACCCATGTTCTTGCCAATATCATCGGAAAGCTTGATCGCATCGTTCCCGTTCGCCTTGCTGACTTTGATGACAATGTTCAAGGGTACGCTTTTCTTGTTCGCCTTGTTATCCCAGAAATCATTTGTGAAGAACGTCCCCACGCCAAACGACGCAGTGAGCCCGACCTTCTCAGTCGCATGCTTGTACTGGATAGCCTTCTCCACATTCAGGCTGTCGGAGAAGACGATCGTCTTTTTCTCCTTGATGCCTTGGGCGTCGTAGAATTTGCGCATCAGCTGAATAAATTCGAGCGGGTCGCCTGAGTCCTGTCGCACTCCGGTGAAGATCTCGGCGTAAGATGGATTGCCCTTCTCGGCATCTGAGGTGTGGCCGCTCGAGGGAGCGGGCTTGGAAAATGCTCGGAGGAAGGTTGGAGTACCGAAGGTGTCTGTCAAAGCGATGGCCAAGACACCACGCCCAAATGTGCCTGTCCAGTATTGCAGTGCCTGCTCGTTCGCATTTGCGTAGTCTTGCGTCACAGCAGCAATGCCCATGAACCATTCGTGAGCCACCGTTCCGACAGGATTCAACCCGTACCGCATAGCCAGGTGGACGTTGGATGTGCCTGTCAATATGCCCTTCCAGTCCTTGCCCTCTGCTTCTTTCCTAGCTGCCAGCAGACCTTGAATTACAAGATCATGCGTTTTGTAATCTCTCCGGCGTCTGCTACCGAACTCGCTGAAGACACATCCTGCCTCGAGTAATTGTGTCCCCTTCTCCTTCGCCTTCTCCAGCTGTCCATCATGCGTCCAATCCCGCTCGACGAACTTGAAATATGCTTCCGATGTCAAAGCTAGCAGCGGAATCTCGTACAAGATCGTCTCTTTCCAGCCTCCAACCACCGCAAGACTGACGTCGCCGGGTTGTGAGTCATCGTCGCTCCCTTCACTGGTCGGTCTGAAAGTAGTCTTGACCTGGTCTTTGGGGGTGAGAGAGAAAGTTCGAAGGAAGTCCAAGTACTCGGGTGTAAGATATGGACATGTCTTGCGCAACCAGGCGATCTCTTCATCCGTGACTTTGATGTTCTCCAGTTTGTCGATTTGTGCTCGAAGCCAGTTATATGCTGCTCGTGTCAGGCGCATGTTGGGTGTGCGATTCGTGAACTTGTATTCCACTTGTACGTCGGGGAAGTACTTGAGGATGGCGCATTGCATCGTCAGCTTGTACAGGTCAGTGTCGAGCAGCGAGCTGACGCCCTCGGGGTTCTCGTTCGTTGTCGCCATCGTTCAATTCCTCGCGCTCGCGTATCCCGAGATTGACTGCTGTCTGGCGTGTGTTGCAGCGATAAGCAGATCAAGTCAGTATTGTTTGTAAGAAAGAGTCAACGAACGGCTTGCTATGGTGGGGCTGATGGCGGAAGGGAGGGAGGGACAGGAGGGAATAGCCGGGTTGTTATCACTTGAGCCTTTCCGCCTACGCATTCGTCATCATATATGGCAAGTGAGTATCTCGGACATGCGAGAGCTGTTCTCACATGTCCAGAGCAGCAAAAAGATAAATATCGATGACAGGAGTGTGGTGTAGCACAGCAGCATACGGAAGACTGGCGCGTTCCAGTCGCGTGGAAAAACGGGGTCCAAACTCAATCTACGCTATGACGTCGCAATCCCTGCCAGGAGGAAAGAGCTCTCGAGACACGAGATTCACAATCTTTCCAAAATGCGGAGTCCGAGTATCAAGCGGCGACAGTGCACCACGACCCTTTTCTACTCAATCACTCCTTCCTGAACACCATCATCAGTCGCGTAGTCATTGATACTGTACGCGCTGATCGACAGAAACAACACCTGAACGCTATCTCCACCTCGAGAGCTCCAGAAACACCAGCTTATCAGTAGCACATCTTCACAATGGCCGCCGCATTAAGATGGTATCCTACTCTACCATCACGCTCTCCTCATCCTGAACTAACGATGCGACCACCAGGTACCAGGCAAGACTCGCCGCCCGTCCTATCCTCACTCAATCCATCACAACCTCCATCCTTTTCGCAACAGGCGACACAATGGCCCAACAACTCGTCGAAAAGCGCGGCCTCTCGAACCACGACCTCGCTCGATCCTCCCGCATGGCCCTCTACGGTGGTTTCGTCTTCGGTCCCGCTGCAACGAAATGGTTCGGCTTCCTCCAACGCAAAGTTGTCATTCCTGGCAAACCAAACCTCGAAATCGCCGCACGAGTCGCGACCGATCAGACCGTTTTCGCTAGCACGAATCTGTTTGTGTTCTTGAGCAGTATGGCGATCATGGAGGGAACGAGTCCAAAGGATAAGCTGGATTCGACATATGTTAATGCGTTGAAGAGTAATTGGATGGTTTGGCCATTGGTGCAGTTTACAAACTTCAAGTTTGTGCCTTTGGAGCATCGGGTGTTGGTGGTGAACATTGTTTCGTTGGGTAAGTGATGGAAAACTTGGGTCTTTATCGGATCTGGATGAGAGGGACATTTGTGCTGACAATTTCTTTCCTAGGCTGGAACTGCTACCTTTCGTACCTCAACAGCCAACCTAGTGGTGCGCATGATGTGGATGGTGGTGAGTTGCCGCCTTTATAAACAAGGACAAGGAAGTGCACACGCGGATCTGGGATGTACTATTACCATTGAAGAGAGAGGATTTCTCCATGATATTCGATTTCACGAACAAGCATTGTACAGTAGACCCTGCGGCAGTCCTGCGAGAATGAGCGGATGGAATCTTTGAAGTCAGTACAGTACATGGCATTAGCGCGGCGCAGCGACGGGCAGATAGAATGGATAAGCATCGCATCACAGACAGCAGCTGGTGCCCATCACGTGAATCGTAGTGTCAGTTCTGGTTCACCAACTCGTTCTAGCTGGCTGCTGCATTCACTTTCTCTTCCTCCTCCGGCGTCCTCGTTCTCAATTGCAAAGCATGCACGCCGCCTTCCATCGCCATTTCTTCTTTGAATAAGCCGTACACCATACGATGTCGTGCGGGCTGCATTTTACCTTGGAAAGCTGATGAAGTAATGAACACGCTGTGACCGCAATGTCAGCCAGTGGCGAAGACGATATCTCTTCACGCTTGAATGGGGAGAGAACAGATGCCAGTAACTGGAGACAAGAGGCATTGTGACCCGCGGGACATACCGAAAGTGCGTTTCTTTCGATGTGCTGCCTTTCATCGCGACATGATGAGCGTGCTTGTGCGAGTCGTTGTGGATTTCTAGACTTGTGGGTTGTAGGCTTTCAGTGATCTGAAGGAGGTTTCTGTTAGTCTCTGCCTCCATTCCTGCTCGTCTTTGAGGAGAATTGCAGGTAGTGCAGAATCATAGGAAGCTCCAATTTATCGATGAAGTACTTACTTTTTGTCGAATGGTATCTTCCATTGGAGTTTGTGATGTGCTTGTAGCGGTGGCCATTGTTCGGATCGCGGGGCGAGAGCTTGGGCTTGAGAAGAGTCGGATTGCTCGGTGCAACATTTGAGGCGGTTTACGCTTTTGAAAGATTGTCGATGGGATCGAAGTGTTCCTCGTGGAGGATGTTCACTTCGGATGATGCTGCATGGTGCACAGACTTCCGTGCTCAAGTCCTCGCCGCACTTGCTTGCTTGGGAGGTGGGCTTTCATGTGATGACATCGTAGCCTGGAACGTCAGACGCGTCGTCTCGTTCCCCCAGTCGCGACAGCACTCCAGCTTCTATAGGAGGTACATTGTGACTGGACCAGCGGCCACTCGCAGCAGATCTGCACACAAACATGCCGCCCTCATAACCACCCGCACCCATCAACCACAACCTTCGTTCATCATAAGCCTCTCTTCCCGCCATAAAACTACTACAATCGCAAACATGGCCCCCATAAGACGCTACCTTCGCATAACCAAATTCTCCGTCCTCGAAGTCCGAATCTACTTGCAAAAACCCTCCGACACATCCTGGCTCCTTTCCTCCCGCGACAACGTCCTCTCCCGCATAATAACCTCCATCCGACCCAAAGTCCTACCGAAACTCCGCGAAGAAAACGAGAATGCGCGACAGAATAAAGGGAAAGGCAAAAAGAAACGAGGGATCAAAGATGTGGTTAGTGAAGAAGATTTTGAGGTTGCGATCTTTTTGAAGGAGACGAAGAGTAAGCATAGTCTGTTGACGAAGAGGAAGGAGTTTGGGGAGAAGAGGGAGGGGAGGTTGAGGAGTAATGGGAAGGGGTTGACGGGGTGGTTGGGTGGGGGTGCGGCTGGCGGGAAGAGGGAGGATGCGATTGATTTGGAGAAGGAGAGGGAGGGAGGGGGTGTGGCTGTGAGGAGGGAGGAGGATGATGATGTGGTGGTGTTGGATGATATACCCGAGTTCGGGAAGGACAGTGGTGGGAACGGGAAGAAGAGGAAGAGTGTTGCGGGAGATGAAGAAGATGGAGAGGACGAAGACGCAGCGCTATTCGTCTCGTCAAGTGACGAGGAATTCTTTGCTACGCAGCGGGCACAGCCCAAGAAGAAGCGAAGACGGCGGGTGCAACAGCAGACAGAAGACGACGAAGAAGCTGACGATGTGCCAGCAGTAGGCGAAGGCGATGATAAGAAGAAACTTGCACTGGACACGAATTATGATGGCTTCACAATCTACGGAAGAATCCTCTGTCTAATCGTTACAAGAAAAGGCAAAAAGGAGCCTCGAGCTCAAGCGCTCGAACAAGCAGCGCCAGTTGGAGGAAGCCAAATGATGGAGAAATTCATCGCTACTCAAGTCGCGAGAGAAGAGGGCGTGAGTGATGTAGAAGATGACTGAAAGAATTTCCCCTTAACGCTTTCTTGCTTCTCAATCCCAGCCATACCAGGACGGCTCGAGAAACTCAAACGGAATGCCATCGTCTTGTGCCGATTCTTGGAGTTCATCGTCAGTATCCAGTGAGATCCGCACACCTTGCCCTAAATCTCCGGTGGAATGACTCGTCCGAAGTGCTTTCTCGAATGCTTCGATGGAGCCCGTTTCTGCATCGTAGCCCCCTTCAGCGGCGGACTTCCATCCCAACAAGCGGAGACCCCGAGTCTTCACCTTGCTCACACAGCGCTTCGCCCAAATTTTCTCCTTCAGCGGCCAAACTCTCACAAAACCCTTCTTATTGTCACGGATGAACCGTGACGGCCAGAGAGTCTCCCTACCGCAGCCTGGCATAGGACAAGGTGAAGATCGCTTGAATTCGATTCTCCACTCGTAGTCGTCTTTCCGAGGCGACTTTCCTTTGGTTTCCGCGAAGGTTTTGTGGCGGTAGATTACCAGTCTGTCGAGTCTTGCGAAGAAGTAGGCATCTGGGAGGCGGTCGATGGGGAGATTGTCCAGAATTTCGGCGAGGCGAGGGGAGGAGTGGATGTCTCCCAACTTCATTTCTGAGAGGTGTGGTGGAGTGGTGGTGGAGATGGACATCTTGGTGGTTTTTGATGTTGGGTTGGTGATGTCTCTGAACGAAGCGATCTGACTAGAGATTCGTTGGAGGGAGATGGGATGG
Organism: Cercospora citrullina; assembly: GCA_013365195.1. NCBI lineage: Eukaryota > Fungi > Ascomycota > Dothideomycetes > Mycosphaerellales > Mycosphaerellaceae > Cercospora > Cercospora citrullina. The sequence goes on along the minus strand of JAASFF010000614.1, from coordinate 57,180 downwards.
CTCTGTGGTAGTTTTATATTCGGAGAGTCAGGTCTGGAAAGTCCTCAAGTTTTGCATTTGGTGAGGCAGCTTTCGAGAGAGTGGTTCACCAGTACTGAACATGTGAATACAAGACACTTGGGTCCGGGGAACTTACAAATCTGAGGACCGGAGACTCTCTGTCGATAGCTGGTTTTGCATTGCCAACCTGCAGACCTACGGTTCCAATTCTCAGTATTGACATAAGCAGAGCGATGCCATGTGGTTGGATAACACGAGTATCATTTCGGGTGAATATGTCACTTTGTGACCACTGTAAGTTCTGAGGCCACGATGAGTTACCATAACTCCTGAAACTTCGAATATTCTCACCTCCATATATTTTACACTAGCGCACTCCTCCTTGCCATAGATGATGTACTGTCCAAAATCAGAATAATCAAAGCGATCAACGATAACAACGCATATTTACCTCAACAAAAAGAAGAAAAATAAATCATTCCACAATGCCTCATCTCTTCCTCGGTCAACCACAACATTACAATATGGAATACACGATCCCTCAGAGAGACCAAGAGATCATCTACTGGCGCTGTCATGTCGACAAAGCCCGGGATCCTGATTCCACGAGTGCTCCGGTCACTGTGACGACGGTTGTAGAGCCTAGAAGGACGGTGACTTTTGTGAGAAGTGATGGAGTGAGGAAGATGATTTGTGTTCCGGCGATTGAGGTCACGTATGATTGTGAGTGTGAGATGAGGAGGAAGCGAGTGGGGTGGTCGAGGTGGTTTGCAACGTGGTTTGGGTTTGGGAGGGGGGAGAAGGGTAAGGGAGAGGGAGAGGGGAAGGGAGATGAGGGTGAGGGTGAGAGCAATGAGGTGGTGGATCTTGAGAGGTGGAGGTTGTTGTGGGGAGGTGAATGAAGTTTGGGCTTGACGAGGGGCAGGAGGTTCATCAGGTAGTAGCCGCTTTTCTGAGTATAGTTTTCTCCGCAAGAATGAATAGGTCTCAGGTGATGGGCTTGATGATATGCCGAGTCCTATCTCAAGAGACATGTCGGAGCCACCAGTATCAGCACCGCTTCTCCAGATAATTGAGCAGATCGCAGCCGACGAGGTCCACGAAGAGGCATGTTATGATACGAGAGACATCTCAGGGCGAAGCACCACGGCATCGCTTGCTCTGGGTGTTCAGGGAAGTCGCTGCTCGTCAGCTTGGTTCAAGGACAGATACGTGACCCTGCGACTTGTCGGAGAAAGGATACTCGGTGAATATAAGTATAGGTATTAAATGATGATGTTCATGAAGCCAATCTAAACAATCAGTGATGGCTGTCGTCTATCACGATATACCTCCCCATTGCCAGTTCACCGATGAACAAGCCTGCGAGTGAGGACATAAAGTATCCCACATTCAGTGTCATGACTGCCAACATGCTGTCAAAAAGTCAGTCAAGGTCCGAGAAGAGCCAGCGATTAGCATATCGGTAGACACGAGGGAGATACTCACAGCAGATAACCCACACCAGCTTGCACAGTGAAAATACACGCTCTTGGCAGATCGGTGCTGAACCTCCACGGCGTCCCTTGCACTTTCTGCGGCGCCTGCAGAATTCGCACGTTCTCATCCAGACCTCGCATCGTAAGAGTGGCATAATCGCTCTTCTCGTCTGCACTTGGGTCCAATTGCTGCCTTTCAGTCTCGCCGGCGACTCTCACGTACCGCCGCTTCAGAGCCTTATCGTGCCATTTCTTTTCGAGCACGTGGCGGTAGGCAAGAAGTACTCGGCTGATGATCCCCAGGAATATGAGGAATATGCAGGTTGCGGCATAAGTTCCTGCGGTCTGTGGCGTCCAGGCGCTGGAGTAGAGAGGTGTGCTGTGGTCGGTGGTAAAGACCATGCTCATGGAGCCGTGCGACATGCTTGATGAGGAGTCTGATGATGAGCTTGACGAGCCCATGTCCATGCTGGAGTGGTCCATGGTGAGCGACGTCGTGCGATGATGTTCCCGCCTCGATGAGATTCTCTTCAAGTATTCGTGGACGAGGTGTCGTGCTGGATTCTGCGAGTTTGCTGCGGCGAAGTGGCTATGTTGCTCCTTTCCTCTCGACCCCGGTATTGTGTTCTGGGATGTCCGGTATATTTGGCAATGGGCGTTCCCCGGCAGTCGGCGGAGATGATCTCTAAGGACTGTGGCCAGACACTGATGGTTGGCTGCTCAACTCGGCGACTTCAGAAGTTCGGTGGGCAACGACAGCTCGCCCGTGGTACTGGCGACGGTGTTCGCATTGTGCAGGTCGTGGTCTGCCATTTTGCCTTTGCGATTTGGACGTGGATGAGCACGTTTTCGCCAATGAGCAAGTTTCATCCGCCGCCCATTGGCTGCTCCCTCCGGGTGGCCTCTGCTCAACACGTGATGGGGCAAATCTAGATTCGGCGTCTTGGACTCTTGGTACGGGGCTTCCTGGTCGACGTCCTCTGTGGTGATCGACGTCCTCTGTGGTGACAACCCCATCGACGGGTCGCGACAACATCATGTTCTGTATTCCATGGTCTCCGCACACTGCGCGACCACTTGTCGCAGACTGCTCTGATGCGCGCTGCTGTTCATGAAGCTCAAGATGGAGGCTTCTGAGGCCGCACGCGCAGCAGGAGCGGTCATGCGGCGCTCTAGCTGGAAGTCGCCTCTCCGAGTGACTGCCTCGTCAAGGGCGCAGGCGGGCGACGATGATCACGACTGACCCTCTGCTCTCTTCCACTGACCTTTCACGCCTCCACCGCGAAAGATATGAACTGGTGCCACTGATCTACATTACACACCGTACAGATTAGAATGCGTCGCCGACATCACCGCCGGCCGGCTCTCGATGCCAGCTCGGGGCCAGTGGCTATTCGTGTTGGCCATCGAAACAGCAAAACCCGCTATCACGAGATCCACGTCGCTGGAGCTCCTTCCGACAGAGCTCTCTTCGCCCGACTTGTGGAAGACCAAGTGAGGCATCACCCAAATGATCCTCTGATCCTCTCCATCAATGGCTACCAACCCTGGCTGGGCGACATTCTCCACACCTGCATCGACGACTACTGGCATGACATTGCCGATCTCGATCGTGCTGTGCAGTATGCTACCACGATGCAGTTCCCAGAGAAGGCTTCCAAGCGCGGCCGATGGGTGCCTTGGACCTTCATCATTGATCACATCAACGTGCCTCAGGTCTACTACTGGAGTGTCAATATGGACCCGCCTGTGCTGGAAGAGGCACCCTCTCCTAGAATGAGAGACCTCCGATTCCGCACCGGCGTGTGGTTCTGCGGCAAAGGAGCGTGTCGTTTGAATCGAAATGTGTCGGTGACGAGTGAGTACAGCTGCTCATCGTGATTTAGCCTTGACGCCATCTGTCAGAGCACTCGGGACTGACTTGACAGTAATCTTCACCAAACCAACGCCAGTCGCCGAACATATCGTGACCAAACTGCTTTTCGACTTTCTGTGGCGCGACAGCGACTTTGACCAGCCTCGCAATGATGAAGAAGGCATTTGCTGGACCTTCAGCCGCCTGTTCAACCTCCTCACCGACTGGCAGAATATCATTGGCGAGCTCCTATCGAGACTGGACGAGGCCGAGATTAACAGTCACGACCGATACCTGCCAGTCAAAGCCCGCACGCGCCGAATGCACTACGAAGTTGATCGCATCTACGAAATGAAGGAGTATCTGCACTTTCACACCCGCTCTCTTGGAAAGCTGCAGAGGCTCCGAAACGATGTCCCTGAGGGGGAAAAGCAGGACCCATTGTGGAATGACATCGAAGATTTTGTGGAGGACCTTGGCCAATTCGAAGCCACGCTGGATGGGCTGAAAGAGCGTGAGTACCTGTCAATTGCACTGACTTCACCATAACGTCGATGACTCATCACGCTAGCATAGGCTTCAACAACTTGATCGAGCTCGAATTCAACATCAGCAATTCGACGCAGACTGACAATTCGGCCTTCCTCATGGGAGTTGCCACGCTCTTCTTGCCCGTGTCTTTTCTCGCCTCGCTCTTTGGAATCAGCACTGTGACCTGGCCCGTGGAGTGGTATGCTTACATCGCCGTGCCGGTATTCGCATTGAGTGTATTCTTCACTGCTGCTTTCCCCGTCGCTCGCAGACGGATCCAGAAGGCTACAGGTCCGATCAGTGAGCGGAGACTGCGTCTGCAGCCTCAGCAGTTCACAAGTAAGTTCTGGAGCATGGCCCATTTCTACAATGTGTTAATCCGGTGCGGCAGTGCTGGGCGAAGACTATCCTGCGAGTGTGAACGTGGCGCATGACAACGGTGATCGAAAAGCGCGCTTCCGACAGCAATCTTTCTCGCAACAGCGCTCTCAGTCTGTGAAGAGAACTTACTCGAGGCTCGGCAGCGAGGAGAAAGGTTTGTAGAGGTGATGGAGAAGGGCAATGCTTACTCGGAGCTTGCCAGCGCAATCTCTGGAGGCACGCACTGCGAACCTTGGTGCCCTGACAGCTTATCATGCATTGTATGCTCAAAGCTGCTGCAGTCAGCTGGCGATCAACGTTAGTCGGCCTTCAACAAGTACTTCTCTACTTGCAACTTGGAAGTCCTGTGTTCAGCAAAGAGTATGCCAACGTAATGGATCTCACGCTATCCTCTAAGGATGCATCGCTTCATCATCTTTGCCTACACCGCTTCAGGCCTTGCGCGGCGGACAAGCGACTTGATGTGTTGTCGTTCTCTCCACTCCCGGCATCGTGGCCATCATGATCCTGGAACGTCAGTACTTTGGGCCCACTATGCTACCCGACATGGCATTTCCATCTCCTCGCCATGACTGCGGCCATCTCGTGACCTCTATTGTCCTGCGCCGGCCCAAGAAATGCCCACCGAGTACCTGGTTTGATGGTTGACAGAGCTACAATGCCTCGTGTTCTTCACCATAGCCTTGTTCGCAACAGGACTCAGACCTGCTGTGCTATCATCAAGGTAGAACTGAGCCTGACACCAGAACAATCAAGGTTTAGGTAGTAAGTATTGTGAAAGTGTGAAGGTCAAATCTTGCTTTCATTTATACTTGTTGTGCTCAAGTCGTGTCTCAGCAGTACCATCACATACACGAGACGAAGATCTTGCCTCGAAAGGGCAAGACGTTGACGAATGAGAGATGGACAACGACTAAAAGCCGTTGCTCAACGTCCATGAACGATCGAATTCCAATTTGCTCTCTAAACAAGACTTTTGTGTGTTCCTGTGCATCGTTGCGCACAAACTTACTGCATACAAGCACACAAATCGAAACTTGTTCTCCGCCGTTGCACACGAGAGCGAAAATGTCACGTTTGACTATTTTGACGGGTTCTGATACTTCTTGCAAACTTCCAAATAACAACCTCGACGGCGTCTATGCTTTTTGTCCCATGAGAAGGAAGTTGAGTTGCTACAGTTTCCTCATCGTCACTTCAATTTCACAATCTCGATCAGTTGAAAGCTCTTTAAGAAAGGTCTCACTTTCAATCCCATCACCCTTTCCCAACTCATCGCAAGAGGTTCATCCTCGAACCAACCACATCATCCCAAGACAACCACCAACAAACAACAATGCGCTTCTCATCTCTCGTCGGCAGTAGCGCTGCCGCTGCTGTCCTAGTCGCATCATCAGCCTCCGCCACCGCGACAGAAAACCATCTTCTAGCTGCGCGACAACACCATCTTCCACGTCCGGAATCTCACCATTTCCACCATGACGCCATCCATGAACTCGATGCAGCGGGAGAGCGCTACGTAGCAGACGTCCTCTATCACCACAACGTCCATCGGAGAAACCACTCCGCACCGGATCTGCAATATCATTTTGCTCTTGCGGATACGGCGGAGAGGATGGCGAAGACGTGTAATTTTGAGCATCAGATGTGAGTCTTCCCGAATTCCGCTCTCTTTTGACTTGCCGCGTGATTTGGACGTATTTCGAAAAAGTGAGTAAAATGCTGACCCCCCAATCTTAGGCAATACGATGGCGGCGAATATGGCCAGAACATCGCGGCTGGTGTCCCCTGGCAAGGCGTCAGTTTTGTGATTTCGGATCTGTGGTATAATAATGAAGTGGAGTATTATGGTCGACTTTATGGGATTCCGGATCCGATGTTTGATAAGAAGTGGGGGCATTTTACGCAGATGGTATGTTTCTTCTTCGCCTCTTTCTTTCTTGCTATCTGTCTTTTTTTTTTTTTTTGATTTTGATGAGCATCGTTGTTTGACAATCTTTGCAGGTCTGGAAACGTACCACACATGTGGGGTGTTATACGCAACATTGTCCCAATGGGGTGGAGAATGCTCCGGGAACGTATGATTATACGGTTTGTAATTATCGGAGGCAAGGTATGGTTTGCTCCTCTTTCCTCTTTCTCCACTCTGTAGCCTGTTTCTTGCAGAGCCAAAAGAACTCTTTGACTGATAGTGGGCTTTATAGGTAACATCCGGGGTCAGTATGCGAGGAACATTGGCAAGCCGAGAAGGGATCACACTGTCCATGGGGACCGAGGATCATGATGATTGGATTTGATGGAATGAGTTTGAAGTGATTTTGGACGAATGCTGCTGCTGGGTCTTGAAGCAGCCACGACGCACTCTCACGGCCTTGAGAGAAATGTTATGAATAGATCTCGTATGTTGGGTTTCCTGTTTCCTTTGTCATGGGCAGTCCTGGCTCGGAGGAGGGATGGGATGGACTTGGATCATGTGCTAGTGTAGCATAGGCCTTCAATCTTGATTTGATGACTCGATACATGAAAATCCGATCGACCAGTCACACAGATGCGAAGCTACATCCATCAGTAACCCTAAGGCAGCTTAAATGAGGGCAAAGAAGCATCTTCGAGGGAGAAAGTCGCCTTCACAGCCTAAGCTCGGTGGCGGAAGAACTCACGTAGACTTAGGATGGGAAAACCCGGAACAGCTCGTCCATGTGGTGAACACTTTCTTGACTCTGTTTCAGGCGCGCTCAGGGTCCATGAACCTAGGCTGTATTAGCATCTCCTTTTATCTCCTTCTCCTTCCACATATACCGATCGTGAATGGTATGATAGCACGATCGCCTTCGATGTCCGTGGCCCCTATGGCAGAATCGTGTGGTGGCACAAGCGCAATGGGACCCCACAGTCACACGATTCGCATGTCATGGTCATGGTCATCCTTGCACAGACAAGCCCCAGCCACGCCAGCAAAGCTTTCCCATTGCTTCGCATTCCTTTGGTACTGTCTATGGCATTCTATCGCGGTATCATTCCACTTTGTTGCCACATGAAACGTTGGCGGGACTGACTTCGTTGACAACTGAACTTGAGATCTGAATACTATTGCACTGCAGCTGCAGTCGTGCCGCGTAAGCAATCTCAAGATATTCGGTTCTCCGCGTCATGGAATGTGTGGTGCCGAGGATACCGCGTTAAGGAAGTAAAGCGTGTCGCTGTAGGGCAACGACGGCGAGTGATGGCAATTGATACTTCAGCGTGGTTGATGAACGAATTCCCGAACACCCGATGCGCGGCTTTCTTGATGCCGCAAGACTTTTAACGTATCCGTTCTTGTCAAGTTAGTCGAAATGGTATCGCCCTCAAAGGAAGCGCAACTGCGTACCAGGCTGCCTAAGTTTTCGAGAGGTTCTTCTATCCATAGGTGTTGTCGTGTGGCAAACCCTTCCAGTATCATCGTCATGTTCAATGCCAGTGTCAATCGTAACACCGGCCAGCAATAGTGGCCTGGCTATCTCACACTTCGGACAGTACAAAGTCCATGAAACCGCGTTTCCAAAATGGAGCTAAGACGTGCCGAAGGTGAAGAGCCAGGTATAATAAACGCAACCGCCAGCAATGGATACCTCCTAAAGATTCAAGCCCGATCTGCTACAGGAGGACTCAATCACTGCGATCCAGAACAAGGTCCGCGAGACAAAATTTCACCAAGGATGCGTCTTACTGTTCTCGTCTCGGCTCTCTTCAGCCTTTCAGTCATCGCCAGCCCGACTGGAGATACCGGAGGTCTCCCCCTCAAGGTTCGTCTACACGTTGATGAGCGAGGATCGTGCTAGATCTTTACTGACTGCAGCAGCGATCATGCGATCCCTTGGCGTGTTGTGCCTGCAACGGCGGTGAGGGTGCGGGTGTATGTCCTCCTGGTACTTCCTCCGCTGGATGCCCTTGTATCGCATGTGCTCCCTACTGTGGCACCTGCACCCTTTGAGGATCATGGGGCTGCATGGAGGTTGTAAGTGTCCAGAGCTGTGGGTTGATTTAGATTGAGATCAGAGAAGGACATCGACGTGCGTCAGGAACGTGTTGGGCAGATAGCTGCATATCATCGGAATACTGCACCTTTCGCCGGGTTTGGTATATTGGAATTCTGTCGGTCCACTCCATTCCCGCACGCCGAACTGGGCCATTCATTTCGTTGATCGCCAAGGCCGGAACCTCAATGCTGTAGTCATCCCGCGTAAGCAATCCTGAGTAACTCGGCTCTGGGTGTCCCGAATCGTGTGGTGTCGCGGATGCGGCGCGAAAAGGACAAAGCGTGCAGGGAAAGAACAATAACGGCGACTGATGAAATTGGAGATCGACTTCGTTGACTTATCCCATTGTACCCATTACGCGGCTTTCGTGCGCGGGCGTTACTTTCCACATCTCTGTTCTGTAAATTCAGTGAGCCAACGCAGATGCCATCGCATTTACTACTTATAAGTACGAAGACCGCGCCACCTAGGGTTCCGAGATCTCGCTATGTTCGGACGATATCGCTTCGATAGATCCTTTTACTATGACCAGGGCTTTCAACTTGAATACTAGTTTAGTCGTAAGAGCAGTCAGCAATACCGGCATAGATGTCTCACTAGTAGACGGTCTGTGGGATCCTAAGTTTTCCCCAGAATGAAGTTAGAACTACCATTATGCCAAAGGCTAGTATAAGAGTCGCACCCGCCAGTAGTGATTCTTTCAGAGCAGCTCAGTCACGACCAAAGAAGAAGAGATCAACCATCGTCCATCAGAACCAAAAATCCGGAACGACACAGCGAATATGCAACTCTTTCTCCTGGTTTCTGGTCTCTTCAGCCTTGCGGTAATCGCCAGTCCAAAACCAGATCAAGGAGGGTCAGGACTTCCTCCGGTTCGTCTATATGTTGAGCAGCGGTAGTCATGCTGTGTCGATGCTAATTGCAGCAGCGACAATGCACTTCCGGCATAGCGTGTTGTGACTGCTACAGCGGCGAAGGAGCGGGTGTATGTCAAGCGCCCAGCTCGGAATACGGATGTCCTTGTATAGCATGTGCTCCATTCTGCGACCACTGCAGCGGTGCTTTCCCCCGAAAATTGTGAGCTTGGATCAGTCTTTTAAGAGGCCAGAGATAGTGCGTCTGGGTGCGGAAGGTGTATTTGGCACGGAAAGATGTAGTCTTCTTTGTGAGAGGAGGCCCACGCACTACCAAGGCTGTTGAGGGTTATCGAAGCTCTAATAGATCAGTGGACAGAATGCATGCCGGAACATCCGGATTACGGTAGCCAATTGCAGACAGAAGCTGTTGCTGCTCTCACGACCACCTTTTGCTTAGCGTCATGAATTTTCCTAGCCGAACCTGTCATTGACCACCGCCAACAAAACAAGAAGCGAGAAGCAAGTCTTCAGCGTGAAGTGGAGGCCGAGTGAAAGATCTTCTGTCCACAAGCTCAGCAAAACTCGACGCTAGAAGTCGTCTAGAAAGACAAAGCATGGGTCTGTGATGCAAACAAGCTCCACCCAAGCCGAGCAAGCTTTGATGCAAAGCAATCGGACCGAAAATGCTTGTCTATCCACGACAGCTCCACGAACTACAACCCATAACTCGACTCTTCATTGGCCCAGGAACGTGAATGATGGGCAGACTTCGCAGGTCGTCGTCTGTGCACCGCGTGGAGGGCCATTCGGGTGATATGCGGATGAGAGATGAAGTCGGAGGCGCCTTGGGTCCTCCACGAGGAGTAACCCGAGGGGACTCCATTGCTGAGCCAGGGAACTGCGAAGTGCTAATGGCGGTCATGCGTGGAAATTGGGTATAAGATGTGGAGGAGTTCCGGCGCGACGCTCGCGATAGGTTTGGAAACTTTCATTCTTGTCGCCTCGTCTTCCCATCTGGAAAGCACAATAGATGCGCGGAGTTTCTTCTCTCCCCATCTGACTTTGCGCTCCCACAGCACTGTTATCTGAGTGGACGACCCAGTGCATTCGCCACCATGTCGGAAAAAGAGCCCACCAAAACCGTCGAAACGGTCGAGCAAAATGCTGCCTCCAACGACCACAACGAGAACATGTCTGCCACAGACGATATCCATACGGCGGACAAAGACACCACAGCACGCGCCACAAGCGTCCCTGGCGAACCCCTCACAACGAAAGAAGCCATTTCCCTCGCCCAAGCCGGTGGATGGGAAGCCGACGCACTCATCGAGCAACTCGACAAAGAACTCGCCGCTGATCCCCGCCTGACCAAGAAGGGCATCTTCGACCTCGAATTCGCCAATCCAAAATACTTCACCTACATTCTCGTCGCCTTCGCCTCTATGGGAGGTCTCCTCTCCGGTCTCGATCAGTCCCTCATCTCCGGCGCAAATCTCTTTCTTCCAGACGACCTCCATCTCTCCACGCACCAGAACTCTCTTGTCAACGCTGGTATGCCATTGGGAGCAGTTGCCGGAGCTTTCATTCTGAGTCCATGCAACGAATACTTCGGCCGAAAGTGGAGTATTATCATCTCGTGTATTCTGTACACCATCGGCGGAGCCTTAGAAGCTGGAGCGATGAACTACCAAATGATCGTATGGAGTCGCGTCATCCTGGGAATGGGGGTCGGTCTCGAAGGTGGTACCGTTCCAGTCTATGTGGCTGAGACAGTTGAGCGAAGAATGCGAGGAAACATGGTCAGTTTGTACCAATTCAACATTGCTCTTGGTGAGGTGTTGGGCTATGCAGTTGCTGCAATGTTCGTTTCTGTTCCCGGAAACTGGAGATACATCCTTGGAAGCTCGCTGGTGTTCTCGACGATTATGGGTATAGGTATGTTGTACTTGCCCGAGAGTCCCAGATGGTTGTTGCACAAGCACCGCACCCTCGATGCGTATAAAGTTTTCAAGAGGATTCGAGGAAGCACGTCTATCGAGGCAAGAGAGGAGTTCTTCATTATGAAGGTTAGCACGGAGCAAGAGCAGGCCGAGGTTGCAGCTGGCGCTGGATCTAGGAAGGCACCTTGGCTGGATCTCTTCACCAAGCCTCGTGCTCGTCGTGCGCTCGTTTATGCTAACATGATGATTTTCTTGGGACAATTCACTGGGATCAATGTAAGTAATTCTCCCTTGGCCTATCATGGCTTCATTATTTACTCACATTTCTGCAGGCCATCATGTACTACATGTCCGTCCTCATGAGCCAAATGGGCTTCGACAAGTACCAATCCAACTACATGTCCCTGGTCGGCGGTGGCTCCCTCCTTCTCGGTACAATCCCAGCCATCTTCCTCATGGAAACATGTGGTCGTCGATTCTGGGCTATCGCCATGTTGCCCTGCTTCTTCATCGGACTTGTCCTGATCGGAATCAGCTACCACCTCCCTGTCGGAAGCTCTGCCTCTCTCGGCGTGTACTTCACCGGTCTCATCACCTACGAGTTTTTCTTCGGCTCGTACGCCTGCTTAACTTGGGTGGTCCCCTCAGAGGCTTACCCCACAGCGCTCAGATCCTACGGCATGACAACCTCCAGTGCGCTGCTGTTCTTGTCCTCCTTCATCGTGACATACAACTTCAGCGCCATGCAGGATGCCTTCACCCGGACAGGATTGACACTTGGATTTTACGGCGGTATCGCCGTTCTGGGCTGGTTCTACCAGATCTTCTTCGTAAGTTCCGCAATCCTCGATACAACTTCACTTTGACAATCTGCTAACATTGATGTTCTCCAGATGCCCGAAACCAAAAACAAGAGTCTGGAGGAGATCGATCTCATTTTCGAAAAGCCCACTGCACAGATCGTCAAGGAGAATGCGGCCAGCGCGTGGGAGACAACTACAGACTTGTGCAGTTTCCGATTCCGCAAGGTCTTCATTGATGGCCATGCGCCGCGTCGGGCGAGTATCGTTGAGCAATTGGCTAACCGCCCCATGCATTGAGAGATCGTCTTTCTCCAGTTGAAGTCGGTATAATGATCTAGGTAGAAATGAGTAATAGTCACGAGTGTCATACGTACAAACGCGTTTCCTCTTCATCGCAAGCTCCCACTCATTCCTCTATTCGTCATACATATTATCCTCGGCGACTCCATATCTATCCTCTTCACATCTCACGTTCCTCTTCAGTTCTCACGTTCCTCGTCCTCTCAACCAGTGAGCCCATCTCACCCCGTCATTCCCTCAATCCCCACCTTCCCCTTCCCCTCTTCCCTGACATCCTCCTTCGCATTCTCCACAACATCACTCATAAACGCCCCACCCAGCAGTATCGCCGGCTCATCCAAACTCTGATGCTCATAACTCAACGTCCCCACACCTCCAGCCTCCAAAATCAAACTCGGATTCTCCGCAATATCTCTCCCAACCCATCTTCCTGCCAAAGCCCTCAAAATATGTCCATGCGCTACAATCAACACGTCAAAAGGTCTCCTCTCTTCCTCTTCTTCCCCATTACTCTTCCCTTTAGGTTTCCCAATCGCCGGCGCATGAAATCGTGTTCGGATATCTTTGATCAGGGCATCAAGACGTTCTGTGATTTGAGCAGGAGACTCTCCTCCAGGACATCCATCCCTCCAAATATCCCACTCCCCATCTTTTCCCACTCCCTCTTTCCTCCTCCTCTCTCTGATCTCCTTCGACGTAACCCCCTCATAATCCCCATAATCCCACTCCCTCACAGCCTCCGTAACTTCAATCTTCGCTTTCGTCTTATGTTCAGACGTATCACGAATTTCCCCATGTTTTCCCCACGGCATATCTTCTTCACAGCCCAATCCTAGCAGTTCAAGTGTTCGTTGAGCGCGTTTGCGAGGCGAGACATAAATATGCGCAAGATTCTTCGGCACGATGAGTCGATCGTTTCCAACGAGCGCTTTTCCCGTCGCGATAATCCGTTTCTCGCCGTTTACTGTGAGAGGGATATCGGAGACGCCTGTATGTCGGCCATTGAGAGACCATTCGGTTTCACCGTGGCGGATGATGAAGAGGCGAGGGGTTGTCATGTTCGAGGTTTCTCTTGTTTCGTGCCTGTAATTGTAGGAGTAGCTGTAGCTGTAGGACCAGGGAGAATAAGAGAGAAACTGGATGAAGAGAAGGTGAGACGTCACTGCTGTTGAAGTATACTCAATCCCATCCTCTGGCGGGGGACAAGAACAACGTCATTCGTATGGAAGTCAGCGCAAGTGGACCGAATCTCCCGCAGCTCTACCGTGATGTCCACCCATGACGAGCAGTCTCTCCATGGCTACCGTCCAACGAGGTGATGTTGATAAAAGTGGATGAACATGCTGACAGGGCTTTGACAAAGCAGTCCGTGTGGCTTGCGCTGCGCGATGCGGAAGGCACAAGCAGCAGCCAAGCACAACCACGCGCACGTGCAACATCATCGCCAGCACTGTCTGGGGAAATGCACCAAACAACCTTTCACCAAGCTCCCAGAGACAAGTAGCAAAGCTTAGACAGATGTGATTGATGCGAAGCTGTTCATCTCGAATATCCCATCTATCTGCTGCTCCCCTCAACACAAGCAAGCCGCAGCTATGCACGCCACTATCCTTCTTTCCCGCTCGTGCAAAAGCTTCTCATCACTTTCCACGCCACGGAGCTACCATCTTAGACAATACCAATACATTGCTCTCCTCCCTTCACACCCAATGGGATTCGAGCATGAGCTCGATTGAAAGCCCGTGGGACTGCTCTTCTTTCTCTCTCTCATCCAAATGCTCACTTCACTTTCTTTCTGCCCAACATGCAAGAGAGTGCTGGATGGAGGGTTCTGTGCCACAAGACTTTTGATTCGTGTAGCAGGTCAAAATCGACAGCGCTGACAGATGAAACAGACTGAGACGGGCGGGAAGCGGTTGGCTGGGAGGAGAATGTCTGCACCTCCTCTCGACAACCTGCCTCTCCAGACTTCGCCCCAAAAATAACGCCACAATGCAGAATTAACGAGGCCGACCCTGTCGCTTCGGTCCTCGGATGCCATGTATGTACGATGGGGCCATATGCAAGAAAAAGCCAGTACTTGTAGAAAAGGCGGCAAAGTGAAGTCCGCCCAGTCTCTATATATTACGTCCGTCATGAATGTGTGGAACACATTCGTCGTCATTCTCGCAGTGAGGTCGAACTGCGAGTAGGGATAACAGGAGAAAATAGCCGCGAGTGGCCAAGGGATTGGTGTATAGCACACCTCGAGAGATGCCATGCTCTGGAAGGTCATGTCGCATGATGTGCTGCCGTGAGCGCGGGACTGTATCCAGCGCGAGCGAAACCAAAAAATCCAGCGATGAAGCTATCCAGGTGCAGGTATCATGCTCTAGCGTACGCCGATAGGCGGTCTGGCCGGCAAGCTGCTGCTTGAGCTGTGTGCTGAGGGTTCGGAGTCTATGGGTGCGGAGCGGTTGCTATCACCACTCCCCGCGCTGGCAGAAGCAGAACCTGTCAATGACCGTACTTGATGGGAAGGACCGCTTTTCGGTGGGTAGAGACTGCTCACCCCTGTATGTTGCTCAATGTGTTGTTGTGGCGCCACTGCATTGCCATGTCCCGGCGGGTGCCGAGGGACAGGTTGGCTCATGCCAGGCGGACTCGGTCGTCCATTGCGTCCCGGCGGACCACCGTAGCCATTAGGAGGTGCAGGTCGTCCGTGTGGAGGCCTTTGTCCTGGGCCTAAAGGGTTGCCTGGAGATTGACTGCCGCGTCTGCCAACTGGGTAGCCGTTGTGTGGTGGCCCGCCATTTTGGAATTCATGCAGCCGCTCTGCGGTCAACGAATTAGCCCTCGACTCGTGGCCCATGTTCATCCTGTCGACACTGCCAAATCGGTCAGAAGAATAGCCCATGAGTGGGTTGTTCATCAGTTCTTCGCGAAGTCCAGGCATGTCAGCCATGATGGCAGCGCTCGTTCGAGCACGAGCGTTGGGTCCTGGACGCCTCATCATTCCACGGCTGTGACGAGGCGGCGCATTGGGCACGCCGCTGAGTCCCTCAGGATTGCTGCGCAGCTGGCTGGCACTCGGCGCCTTCCGTGTTCTCCTAGAAGTGACGCTCATCATGTCGAGATTGTCCACATCGGCCACCGGCGTCGCACCAGCCGCCATGGGATCGAAAAAGTCCAAGCCATCTTCATCATCGTCATCGTCGTACTCTTGCGTCCTGCGTGGACCTCTGCCACCACCGGGGCCACGACGCATGTGATATTCTCGTTCCCGCAAGGCAAGCTCTTTCTGGCGCAGTGCCAATTCACGCTCCCTCATAGCCAAATCGCCCGATGCCGAAGGAGGCAGGCCATTCTCGTATGCGCCATCATCGGCCATGTCGCTATACAACATCAAGTGACTGAACTCCTCCAAGTCGTTGTTTTCAACGGAAGCGCGTCGTTGTAGAGGCGGACCTCGTGGAGGTGCGTAACCGTTTCCGTTCATCCTGCCGGGCGGCGGGTATCCAGACATGGATGGAGGTCCTCTTCGTGGCGGGCCGCCGTTCAGGCTTGGTGCGCGGCTGCCTGGACGCATGCCATTCGGCGGCATCGGTCTGCCGTTCATGGCAGGCGGTGGTGGTCTGCCGTTGCCGTATCCATGATTCGGAGGGCCTGGTGCGGAAGACATGCGTGGAGTTGGTGCTGCCGACGGCGAAGGGGGTCCAATGGGTTTGGACTGATTGACAATATTGATGTGGTGCAAAATGGAGTAGAGCGTCTCAATGCGAGGAACCTGAACGCCGACTTCCTGTGCCAGCTTGATCGGCGAGCCGAGATATGTTTCCACTTCCATTGGTCGCCTGGCGGTGAAATCTTGGTACATGATGCTGTTTCTTTCTGATGGAACAATCATTTGTTCCATGGTCTGTTCGCGAAATTCCGGCTTGAATTCACACCCGGTCTTGCACGCGAGAGTAGTGAGTTCGTCAATTATACCTGTAATGAGCGAGCGGACGCCGTTCTTTTCCAGAAGCTCGGCATGAGAAGGTGTCTCGAAAAGGACACTGGCGGGATAGAAGGCAATGGGGCTGGATATGTCAGCGATAGTCGGATGTGCACGCTCGATATCGACTCACCCAATCATTCGTTCAAACTGTTTCTGCCGGATGTTGACAGAGACTTCGCAGTCGACCTGGCCCGACTTGAGGGTCATGGAAAGCGCTTCCGCCATGTCGGTCTGTATTGATGCGGGTATCGATGGATTTTTGTTGGCAGCTCCGACCCAAAGTTCAGAAGAGCCACTATGCTCAAATTCGCTGGGGCCTAGCTGCGAAATCTGCACACCCGACACCAGTGACAAGACCACGTTGGTGGGAAAGCGCTGTTCCAGATACGACTCGATTCCGAGAGTGTGAGTGGTGTTGACCAGGATGCAGGTGTGCTGCGGCGACACGACCGACTCGATGACAGAGGCGAGGTCGTAGACGTCGGGCAGTGCTTTGACGCACAACAGGACGTAGTCAAAGGACGCCCGCGAAGCGCCGGCAGCGTCTTCAGGCGACTTGACGACTGTGGTTAAATAGTCAGTATTGCCGAGATGAGCTCCCTGATAGTGTGCTGGGGTGTCATCCTACCATGTCTTGGCTTGAATCTTTCATTGCCGAACTTGGAGGATCTGGAGTACAGGGTCAGTAGTCAAGGCGGCGGAAATGCGGGAGCTGCGGTGTCGTACTTGAATGATATGCCGTATTGATGCACTTGCTCGAAGCCATTCTTCCACACCAACGTTACGTCGCATGCCTGTGTCGCGGAGAGGCGCCATGAAAGGAAGGCGGAGACCGCATTGCCGCCAACTGTGCACACCGTCAGCATTTGTGCCATTGGACTGATTCCACACGAGCGAGAGCATCGTGCGCAAGAGTGTGTGTAGATGGGGGTTGTTTCTTTGCGCGCCGCAGTGAATGCGAGCGTGGGTGTGTGCGCGGGACGCAAAGGACGAGGGAGCATCGACGCACCTGACAGTATCCGCAGGCGCGGTGTCGAGGGAGGCATGGTGGAGGTGCGGTGAGGCGCGCCAGAAAGACTGGTGGCCGTGGATCGAGTGGGAAAGATGTGGCCGTGGCCGGTATGCGTGGTTCGCGGTGCGAAGGTGGTGGAGCTGGCGTCTGCCGCGTCACTGCGCAGCCAGGATCAACCGGATTGGTGCTCTGAGCTGTGTCGGGAAGAGGTGAATGGCGGCGGGAGGTCTCTGCTGCGGACGGGTCGTCGTAGTATCCGCGTCGTGTTCGGAGCGACGCTGTGCGGTGGAGAAGCGACAGCAACGAGCGATGTCGATGGGCGTGGCTGCGGTCGAAACGAGCGTGATGGCATGCGAACGATGCCGGAATGCAGAAGGACTCGCAGCGAGGCTGGCGGAGCGGTGGGCGTGTCCCAGCAGCAGGCCGATCGGACGACACGCGCGGTGGAAGAGGCAGAGGGTGCAGCAGTGTGCAGCGGCGTGCAGTCGACTAGTCGGCGGTCGAAGCAGACAAGACAGGCCAGCAGATGGCAGGCGAGATGGAGCAGCGCAGCAGCAGCTCGGCGACGCCCCAAAGGCAAAAGACGCACAGGCGCGCACAGGCGAGCGCAGGCACGCCCCCGGCAAAGCTGCATGCACGACCTCTGGCTCGCGGGCAGGAAGTGGGTGGGTGCACGCTGACGCCAGCCAACACACGCACGCAGAAACGGAGGTCTATCGATGGAAATGTCGTTCCCAGTGGGATGCCCTCTCAAATATCACCATCTATCTCACATCCTCCTCCGCCGCCGGATTGCCACTGTCGCGCTCCCCATTGATGGCTGACACCGCCCACTCTCCCTCTCTGCTGCTCCTCCGACAGGCAATCTCGCACAGCAGCAACCACATGCGCGTTCTCGTTGGCTGACAGGGTGGCGATTGCGCACCGCTCCCAACGGATGTCCTGCTCCCGAATACCCTCCATCAATGCGTCGCTCGCTGCGCGGTGGCGAGCGGACGCTTCGGAGGCTGGCGGTGCAGTGCTCTGTAACGCTGGCATCGACCCAATGCCGCCGCCGCTCGAGTGCGATGCATCAATCGACGCCAGGATCCGCCATATGGCCGCCTATGCGCTATGATCTCCCTGCTCGTCCGACGCTCGCATCATCGTTAAACATCATCGTCCATATTCGCTGTACACATTGCTACATCATGGTCGGCCGGCCGGCCGTGTCACCGACCACCGCACTGTCTCGAAGCATGATTGATTGTAATCTTCACTGCATTTGCAGGAATCACGCCCTCTTCACGGGCCGTGTCTCATCGCATGCGTAAGCGTACCACGAGCGCGACCACCTTATCACCGTAGTGGTGATTAGTCCACATCCAGCGGCCCTGTCAGACAAGAGACCGCATGTGTGGCTTTCTGAACATCCTGGAAAACACAGACGAACTGGTCTCTGTTAGCGCCGGATGCGAGCGGCGACTGGCCATCCTCGTGGCCTCTCCTGGACCGCTGCTGGGTGATGAGAATGATTTGCACCTGCAACATGTACCAACATACCAGGGCCGTCCGGTGCAACTCCCAGCCGTCTCCGTGTCTCTCGTCTGAGTGGGATTGCCGCCAACTTCAGCCACACGTGCCAGACGTTCAAGAGCGAATTGAACTCAATTCGGTCAAAGTTGGCAGCCTTCAGCCTCGAGCAGGGCACGGAAGAGAGCCCGTTGGACCGCCGGTGGTCTGTGCCCACATTATTTGTCCCTCGCGTGCGCGTCTGACAGCTCAAGATCGGTGATGGGCCAATTCCACCCGTTGTGCTGCATCATGACTGTTTCATGATCCGGACGTTTTACATCTGTCTTGCTTGTGTGGTACAGCTTCACGGTATGACAGCTTTCACACTTTCCTCTGCGTGCGCACATGGGGCGAAGAGCAAAAAGCACTATTTCCAGCATCAGCAGCTATCCGCGTGGCGCATCCGCATAGCACGTTGTCTCGCGAGCGCGCGCCCGCGCTGTCGGCATTCATTCGTGGTTGTTGCCGGCATCAGCCGCTGATAACATTGATTGCGCAACAGCGGTTTCTGAACTTTTTTCGCGGGCGTTGAAGCTGAACCTTGGCTCGGAGATACACATTTATGCGAGACGACGATATCGATGCATATACCACGCCTCCACTACCAGGGCGGAGCACACGACTTGCATATACACGACGTCCACGTTGTGCTTCTCCTCCTCCTGCGTTCCACCTCAGCAATTCCCGCGATCGTCCTGTCGTGCTGATCTGGCGCATGGCAGGATGAGAATGCTGCCCATTGTTGAGAGCCAAGTGTCCAGGTTTCCGGAACAGATTTAGAAACAAGCGGCATGCAGGTGGTTCAACGTGCGCGTCGCGGAAGCTCTCGCACGATGGATAGCCGTCCGGCTTTGCCCTTCTGCTTTTCTGCGTCAAGCTTGTGCCAATGACGGAATTATGCACAGAGAAGTATTGCCGAGAGAACGCAGTGGCCCGCGCAGAGCAGCAAGACGTCATTGTAACGTCAGATTTCATGTCGAATGGGCCAATGTTTTGTGGTTCGTGACATCAAACGCGAAACCAACGCGACGCGACGTCCCGTTAGTCAGCTTCTTTGTCGCACCAGGATGCAACACTGCCAGCGGACGCCGTCGCTCTATCGCTGTTGGTTTCTCCATTCTGCTAAACACCGTTCCTCTTTCCGCTCCGGCTCGCCCATCACGACAGCTGCTGCAGCGAATTCTTCGTCAACAAACAGTGACCAACGCACCACTGTGGCGTGACAAGACCTGACCAAGGAAACTTGAAACCACGCTTGAAACTACCAATTGACACCACTACCGAGGGCGGTGCGCAGACCGAGTACGCTATACGCTGTACGCCGCTCGAACTTGCAAGAGAGCGGGAAAGAAAGGCGATGCTAGCGCAGCACGCGAGCGCACCGAGCCCTGCCCGGCCTCTTGTTTGCCGTATTCTGTCCGAAATTGGGCTCTGCAGCTCCGCCGCCAACTCCAACTCCAACTCGCCCATCGTCTCATGGACGCTGCATGTGATGAGCTACCACTGACGAACATGATCTTCAGCAAGTTATCCTTTCGGCGCGTGCTCCGGCGAAGGATGTGCATTGATGATGCATGACGCGACAGCTTTGTGGTGATCTTTCTTGTCGGTGACTCCGTCGCTTGTAGAGTTTGACAACCCCTATGCACTTCCGTATGTGGCATCTTTCGCTGCAGGCTTGGCGGCGCTACGGTGTACTACGGACTTTCCAAGAGTACAAGGATTTCCCATTTCGAACAAAATGATCTTCGAAGCTGGAGCTTCTGGAAGAGCTATTGGAAGTTCTGTAGTAGGTGCGAATGCATTGGCTTTGCCGATTAATACGAAGCTGTTTTTGACAAATCACAGTGGGAGGATATGCAGGAATACGAAGAATAGTTCTTCGAGCTTGCTGACGTTTCGTTCTGATGATGTCGTCGCTGTTGATCCCCTTCGGTTCTGGTATACCTTCCCGGTATACCTTCTCATAGGCCTCACTGCTGCCTGACCTGCAGAATAACTTTGTCGAGAGAAATAGCACGCCCTCGAAAAGGAAACCGGCCCCGAGGCACGAGCATCTTATGGAAAGAAATCAATCCATATGACAAGCCAACTAACCGCTCACCAATTGGACAAGAATCCATCTAACGTCGTTGTCATAGAACGCCATATATAGCCCAGGGTTCCCCAATAAGCTTGTCTATCCTCTCTTTCCCCCCGCGATCTACATCTACGAAATCCTACTCGTGCACACGTGGCAACGGTGTTATATGAGAACGGTGCGGGTGAGATGAGATGAAAGATCTATGATGTGGCGCATGTACGCATCTTTCCTGACTCACAAGTTGATTAGTAGGCATAAACTTCACGATGAGATCTGCTTACCGCCGCGCCTCTTGATCCTTCCATTTACTCATGTCCTTCCCGTCTGTATGGAGTAAGTTTGCGGCGCAAGCGCCTGAAGATAGGAATGCAGTAGCCCTAGCTCCAGGATAGGGCAGGGTCAAATTGATTTCGAATTGAGTTATGGTTCGGGCGCTTGGAAGTATAAGATAGCCTTGTAGGATCTACGGTACATAAGTCCATGCTTCTCCTCGACTCGCTGCATTTTTCTGGGAAGTCGAGGGACGTTTGTTGGAATGAAGGATGTAAGAGGTTGGTAATGGATGATGGTCTTAGCTTGGAGGTGTGTCGGATGTTGTGGGTTCCGGAAGGATTCTGTTTAGGGGTCGAGATTCTTGCTGCGCTGGAGACTTTGGTTTGATACCAAGTGAACTTGGTATGGGGGATTGGATGCTCACGCTTCAGGAGTCGTCGATAATGGTTGTGGTATGTGTGCTCTGTTATGCGTCCAAGCGCTGGCGAATGGTGATGCTGAAATGCAATTGGTATTGATCGATGTGGAACGATCAATAGCAGGAAGCGAGGTTCATGGCGATGGCTGAGCCATCTACTGGACTCCTATTGACAATTGCCAATATAAGCCGATCTCGCAAAGGAAGGCAATTGCTTGGGCGATTTTGAGGCGACTGGGCGTCTACGATAGGAGGTGTGATCGTGTCCGTCCTGAAAGCAAAGGCAGCCAGCTATTGCAACAGTAGCGCCTGGGCGCACTCCTTTCCTGATGCACGTTCAGTGCAAGCGCGGAAGAGAACGCGTGGAGCTCCCAGGCCGCAGTCTGGTCCTCGTTGAGCCCAAAGATACTGCCAGGATGGATTCGACGACTGGTGTAGCAAGGCATTTTGCTAATGTGATTCGACATCTTTGACCACCAAGGCGTCCGGTCTGGGTGAATTCCCATCTTGAGAGCTGGGCCTGCTTTCGATGGTGTAATATCCAATATGCGAGTGATCCGCAAACCATGCGATCGATCTTCTCCTCAGCGAAACAAATGTCGACCTCCATTGTACCTCAAGAGCACATCTCAAGATCTAGATTGCTTCCTGCCATACCTGGTCCGCTGACCAATTCATCGTACTGCTTCTCAGCAGTCTTGCCATCTTCTGGCTTTCCTCTCAGCCTTGCAGCTTTGACAACTGCGTTGAATTGGTAAGATAACAGCTTTCGCCGCTCTTTAGGCGCAGATCATTCGACTTCGGCCCCTGACTTGGCTGAGAGCATGTGTGAAGTGCAGTCTTCTGTCATAGCAACATCCGTGATGTCCTCATCCAGACACATGGCGGAGTCTGCTGAGCTCAGTGGAGATGAAGGACGACGTGATGTTATCGATTGTGACGTCTTCGGCAGGAAGGAAGTGATCCGCCTGCCTTCCTCTTGATCCAATCCCAGACTCCACATTGAGATCTCCTTCTCAATTTCTGACAGGGCTTGCTTCAGCTTCTTCTCCTCGTCGTCCCAAGACTTGAGCTTCAACCAATGCTTCGTCAGCTCTCGATCGCTTTCCGTTTCGAGAAGATCACTAAAGCGTCCCTGGGCGTTCTCCCTGTCTGCTTTCCAACAAGCACTCCAAATAATGCTGAGAGGCATAACCTTCTCTCTGCGCTTCTCTGTCTCTTTCAGCATATCCTGCAATTCTTCACGCTTCTCTCTCCTCGCGTTCTGCTCTCGCTTCAATCGATTCTTCCTCGTCCAAACTTGATCCCCATCAACTTCATCCTCACTATCGTAGATGAACTCCTTGGACTTGATAGCCCTCCATTCCTTGTCACCCTTAAGTTTTGCGATCGCTCTCTCGTGCCTTACATGAACGGGCTTTTCGTCCATCGTCTTCGCCACGCCCTGCGGATCATATACATCCACGAGCTTCTTGACGGCATAGAATCGCATTGTGTTGAGGGCTGATTGCTCTGGAGCATGAGACTCCGATGACCAGCGTCCTCCTCGCAAAAGGTGACGCATCTTGGGGTCGGAACTTTCAATACGGTTAACAAGCTTCTCTCGCTCTTTGGGTGTTTGTTGAAATGCGGCTTGGAGATCTTTGTTGCCTGCTCTTTCTTCGATACTGTAGATGTTGCCGTTGTCGTTGACCAGAGTGCTCTCGACGTTGTTGAGAAACTGAGAACTTCCAAACCCCTTGGAACTGTTGTATCCCAAGACTTGACTGTCGAAACTCTTCTTGCTCACGAAGGAGTTGAAAGTCTTTCTCAACTCCTTGACCTCATCCAGCGTGGCATGGAAGATGTAGGCCAGGTTGCCGGAAGTGTAGCTCTGGTAGTCTCCCACATCCTTGGGAGGTTCGATCTGATTGTGCATAGCATCGCGTGGTTGGGGATTCGAATAGAGCAAAGGTGGTGCGGTGCTGGCAAGTAAGAATTCGTGGATGGCTTTGGTTGGAATGCCGCTTGGGGAGAAGACGTCGCTCACCGCCTTGTCGACTGTTGAAGTCGTGGCGGTCGGTTCCTCCTGATCGATTCTGAAGAGCTCCATGGTGTCGGGATGCTAAGCTCTTTGCGTAGCGATGAATGTGTGTTGAAGTCGTTGTTGAATATCTGAATTGTAAGCTTGCCACCATGTTGTCTTGTGATAAATGCTGATCGCAACAAGTGAGATGGCGCAGCATCTTTCACTTCACCAGCTCTACCTGGTGAGAGGATCTGTTCGTAGTACTGATTGAAGCTGCTGCCTAAAAGTGAGTAGATACTACCGTCAATTTAGACATGCCGGTGAACTCTTTGTGAATACATCAAACATCAAAGTGGGCATTGAGGGCCTTGTACGAAAAAAGTGAAAGTGAGGCGATGTTGGATATCGATGATTTGCATGATGGTAGAGGCGTTCTGCGACTTTGTAGAGAGGCTGCAGAAATCCACGACACCACTAAGCGCAAGAAGCAGGCTATGGTGGGGAGGAAATAATAGTCATTACATTCGTTCTATAAATATTGTTCAAAGGGGCCCTGCGTTGACTCATGATCGTTCCGGCAGTACTGTTCATCCATTCATAGCCTGCCCCTGGTTTGGGAAAAGAGTTTCCTCCAAAGCTACCATTGCGTGATACTGTTCTCATACACCACGACGTCCCAGCCCAGCGTCATCTCGTCAAGAGATGCGCGCTGCCAGAAAGACTGCTAATCTACACCACGGCAGCAAAACCAGCTACAGCCATAAGAGCGGCTACACCTGCTCCCTTGCCAGTATCGCTAGCGGCAACACCAGTATATACAACTGGGCGGGTGGATGATGGGCGCATTGATACGGTACCAGATGGCCGTTGGACCGGAGTCGTGGCTGGTCCGGTTGGGTAAGGTGCCTGAGGAACGGACTTGGAGGTTGGCACTGGAAGGAGTGTGTCGATGGTGCGGACCTCGTTTGTTGACTGTGGTGGAACTGGAAGCAGTGTGTCAATAGTACGGACTTCGCCAGTCGACTTTGGTGGTGTGGCAGTGTCGGTAACGATGGTTGGCTTTGGAGCTGGGTAAGTGTCGATGACAACTTTGGTGGTTGGGTATGGCACTGGCAGAAGTGTGTCAATGGTATGTCCTCCAGTAGGATATGGAACCGGAAGAAGTGTGTCGATAGTACGTTCCCCAGTCGGATATGGAACCGGGAGGAGGGTGTCGATGATGACCTCGGAGGTCGTGTAGGCAGGAGGTACAGCTGCAGCAGCAATAGCGACCATGCTGCAGAAACGAATCAGTGAAGCCATCGTGCTTGTGCTTGTATTGTGGTTGCGAAGTTCGCGTTGACAATTTTTAATCAATGTAGATTGTGGGCCTTGAACAAACGATGAGTGTCGTATTAGTTCTCCGTCCGCAGCGATAGAAATATGTCTTATATGAATGTCAAGAGTCTTATTATGGCCAAGGAGGAGAGCCAAGCAGCCAAAACTTAGCAGTCAATGCTGCACGAAAATGTCAAAAGGCGACCGCACTGTCCCCGCCAAAGCATTGATCTCGCGACACAGAAAGTGAGTTTCTGTATCTCGTGCTGCGTGACCATTATTTGAGATCGTGGCAATAGATGGAGATACAGTCCGACGACGACCAGCACGAGGAGCTGTGAGCATTCTTTCTGTCCTCCAGAGTCACTGCTTCGACATCCAGACAGTGGTCAAGTTAGCCCCCAACTTGAGTGTTGTTGATAAGCTCGCTCCAAAGTTGTGAATCCCTCCTTAGCATTATCAGTGTATATATAGATACATTTGATGCCTCGTCTTGCGTCTATACTGTCTTGTCCTCTTGGCATAGCGTCCCCAGCAACCGTTTATAGTTTAGCCTTTGTACTCTTATCCACAAATGGGCCTGATTTGCACGAACTGCCTTATGGCTTTCATTGTGGCATCCGTATCCAATGAGGCTTCTACGCCACTGAGCACATAAAAAATGCTCAGGACAATCGTCACAAACGTAACAGCACTGCATCAATCTTTCATTACGGAGCCAAGGATTTGGGTCGTTTCTCGCACATCCTCTCCTCACAGTTGTGTATTCATGGATTACTACTCACATGACCAGACGTGCTGTGTGTTGACTCTTCCAAAAGCACTGCTTCTCGGTGACGACCTAAGACTTGGCATTCCAGAGTAGAAGTGATACGAGAGACGTGATCTGGATTCATTTGTCCAATGCTGCAATCATTGCAACATCGATCACACAAAGCAGCTGGGAAGCAACAGTGAAGTCATGAGATCTATTTGGTCGTTCATTACAATATGTGCCGTGATAACGGACTTGCTCGCCATCTATAGTTTCTGTTCATGCATTCCGGTCTTGCGCTACTCGACCTTCTTGGTCTTCTTCGTGCGCAGCTTCATCAAAAGGAACACCAATCCATAACTCGAAATGACAAAGATGACGCAAATTGAGGCATCGCGCCATCCGTAATAGCAGTCCTTGATGTTCAGTGTCTTGAGCCAATCACTTCCTTCGCGGTACTGGCAAACTTGACAGCCAGCGGTCGCGTCGGGGTTCAGTAGGTTCGCGCCAGAGCCAACGTTCTGGAGGTAGGATTCCAAGTAGGAACCACATGTCTGATTGCCCACTGGGTCGAATACGGCCAGTTCGCTGTCCTTGCACTCCACTTGGATGTCCCAGCTTGAGAACACCAACATGGAAGAGATAAGATACTTGAATGGATTCATCCAGTACAGCCAGTATTTCCAGAAGTCCACCATCTGCGAGTAAGGCAGGATGATGCCAGAGAATCCGACAAGCGTGAAGAGGACGATCGGGTTGACGAGCGCCGCAGACATCACGTTAGGAGCATACGCTGCAACGAACTGCCCAATTCCGGTGTAGATGAACTCATACATGAGCATGACGAAGAGGATGGCACCGGCTTTGTTGGAATCTCCAGGTAGTCCGACAGTCCAGTAGAAGGGCAGGAAGAAGCACACGGTGCAGACGATAAGGTAAGGCATCTCGGAAATGATCAAACTCGCCACGAACGAGATCCAACTGTACATCTTGGACTTCTTCTCGCGCGCATCGTAGATGTCTCGTCGCTCGATAAAGAGTGGCTGCAATTGAGCTATACTGTGCGTTAGTCTTGTTTGTAACCCTGAGTTTGGTGAAGAAGCACTTACAGATGACTCCTGGAGCGACGAAAATAAAGTTGAACATTGCGAACATGCGCAGTTGGAGGTCTCCCACACCCTGACCAAGCTGCCAGAAGGAGAATCCGGTGTAGAATCCGAGGATGATGTGTAGCATGAACTTGTTGTTGACGTACTGTGTGTTGCGCCACATCGACTTACTGGCACGGATCGTTACAACCTTGATTTGTTCCAATAGAGGCGTGGCAAACTCCGATTCAACGTCGTTCTCGGCGGTGACGGAGCGTTGTCGAGACACGGTGTTGATCAAACTGTCGAGCTCTCCCAACATCTTGGCATGCTCAGGCGATTCCAACCAGACCTTGTTCCAGTCCCTCGATGTATCAGTGACCACGTCGATCATGTGCTCAGCCGGGTTCGTGCCTGGTGGACATGGAGCTCCATTGCGCCCGAAGTAGTCTCTAATCACCTGAGCATCATCGCCGATGTCGCCGAAGTAAACAGTGTTACCACCTTTGGCCAACAGGAGAAGCGTGTCGAATTCAGCGAACAGTTGAGCACTAGGCTGATGGATCGTCACCAGGATAGCCTGACCAGCGGCAGCGAGCTTCTTCAAGAATCGAACGGTATTGAATGCCGCTTGACCATCGAGACCAGAAGTCTTCGAAGTCTAGTCAGCAATGTATCGACGAGAGGGGGAGTGATGTTGCTTACGGGTTCATCGAGGAAGATCAAAACACTAGGCTTAGCGACGAGCTCGACTCCGATAGTTAGTCGCTTCCTTTGCTCAATAGTCAAGCCTGGGTTTCCGGGCGATCCCACGAGGCAGTCTTCGATGTCACGCATTTCCAACAGGTCTAGAATAACATCGACGTATTTCAGCTTCTCTGCACGTGGTGTACTGTACGATTGCCGTAGGAGTGCTGAAAATTCCAGGGCTTCTCTCACAGTACTAAATGCGAGTCAGTCATTTCTGCGGAACACGAACGCGGAACGGTGGATACTTACGTGAGGGCTTCGTGTACATCCAACTGTTCGGCGTAGCCTGTGGAACGTTGGAAGCTGACAGAAAGAGGTCGCCCATCGACGAGCACAGAGCCGCTGAGCACTCCGTCTGTCTTCCGCTGGGCGAGAACATCCAATAGAGTCGTTTTACCAGCTCCAGAAGATCCCATCAAAGCTCCGAGTTTGCCAGGCTTTACCCAACCATGAACATCATTGAGCAAGACACGGGGACCATGAGGCGTGGACACAGTATATTCGACATTCTTCCAGGTGAAGACTGCCTCGTTCTTGGCGACAGCTCCTTGGTCTGACGAGCCATCCGTGCTGTCAGATTCGGATGCGATCTTCTCTTGAATTTGCGATTCCTCGTCAGCGACAAGTGCGGGTGTGACGTGATGAGCTTTCTCTCTTGGAATCAATGGTACACCAGCTTGCGCGAAGCTTCCCTTTTGCATGGTTGTGAAAATGATGGTGAGGATGACATAGAACGCCCACCAGACCCTGCGTCGTAGATGTGTTAGCTTAGCCTTCTCATGAACAGCGAGATTTTTCCAACAGGCAGCACTTACCACACGATGCCAATGTTCCTCCACATTTCGGAATGGCTGTACTTGAGGCTATCAAGGTATTGATCGCCCAGCACAAAAGCAGCGCCTGGTTCTGCGCCACGAATGCCGGTACAAGCTTGGTTCTCGGTCGAATCATACCCAGGGCCACTTGGCACGAGATTAGGACCCACACACGCTATGAACTTGTTATGGAACTCGTTGGAAAGCATAGCGTTGTAGGCATATGAGAAGGGATTGATCCAGTACAGCCTGATACACGTCAGATAAAGCCAGAGGCCGCTCAAGTAGGGACAGTTGCTTACCAAACAAACCAATCAACCATTTCCGACTTGGGAATCATGTACCCTGTGTACCCAAGAAGAGCCAGGACAGCGACGCCTGAGAACTTGCTTGCATCGTCGAAGTTCTTGAATGCCGATCCGAGCGCTCTGAACAAAGCCATAGATGCGAATGTCGACGACAGAATAACGAACCAGAATACGAAGAAGGTACCGGCATCTCTTTCGAGATTAGAGAGGAAGTAGGTGATGAGTGAGAACGAGGATACCTGGACCAGTAGGATCGGAATATCGACAATGATTTGGGCGAGTACCCAGGCCGCTGGGTGAAAGAAGCCAAAGCTTCTGTGCTTCTCCATGACAAACCGGCCGGTGAAGGAATCTGTGACCTCGGTTTGTGCAAGCATTGCGTTGAAGAACAATGTCACAAATATCACTCCTGATTTGCCAAAGAGTCCAGCGGAAGTGTTCGGCATGTTGTAAAACAGAGATCCAGTCGTCCACGCGTTCACGAAATTGGTTCCCTGCTTGATGAATAAGTTTGTCCTGTCGCCAGAGATAATCGCGACTTGTCGTTTGACGGTAGCAACCATCTGTGACCAGAAGCCGACGGTGACAGGTGATTTGGCTGTCAGAAATCCGGGATGCTTTTCGACTGATATGGCTTTTTGGAAATCTTTGGTATGATTCTCTGCTGCAGTGGTTGTGGGATAGTCGAGCTCAGTTTCCATAAGCTGTCTGATCTGGGATGATTGATATGCTGCAGCGATAGCTTCGGCAGTCCTGGGGAAAGTTTGTTCGTGCCCGGGGCGGATTCTTCGCTCTGTTGGTACGGTGACGCCTGCACAGTTGTCAGCATTCGATCCTGAGATGGTGAGCTTTGCCACACTTACCAGTCAAGAAATCGGCAACATTGGCGCCATCGGGGCACTGGAAGCCGAGTTCTTCCATGAACGTTCTGGCCTGGGATGCCGGGCCGTAGTACAATTGTTGACCCTTGTCTAACACCAACACCTTGTCGAATTGGTCGAAAATGGCATTACCTGCTTGATACAGCGTCACCACGGTCGCAAGCCCGAAAGTGTCTGTCATCGTCCTGATAGTCTTGACGTATTGCAAGGCGGTGCTCGCGTCTAGACCTCTGGTAGAGTTGTCCCAGCAATACACACTACCTCGTGTTGCCATCGCCTCAATGAGACTGACGCGTTTCCGTTCACCGCCCGACACACCTCGAATGTATGGGTCTCCAACCTTTGTGTCGAAAGTATGAGAGATCCCGAGAGCGTTGAGCAGAAAGTCTCGTGAGGCTTTTCGGGCTTCTTCTGCTGTGGCGTACTTTGCTGGCGTCTTGTACGGAACCTTTAGTCGCCTCGCAAAATCGACAGTCTGTCCCACCGTCATCGTCGGGAAGAAGATCTCTTCTTCCGTGTTCATCACAATTTGCCCTTGGTATTTGGAAGCTGCCGTGTGGTCCATTGTGCCATACTTGACTTCTCCTTCGACGGAGGAGAACTCCAGGCGGCGGTTAGAGAGTACTTTAAGAAGACTCGTACACCCAGCACCAGGACGGCCGAGCACCAGTAGCATTTCGCCCGGTTTGACGCATCCATAGCTGTCTTGGATGATAGTTCTTGTGGAAGCTTTCACGTTCCCCCGCTGAAGGAATGGAGGGATGTATTGTGACAGAATGTTCTCGTTGAAAGACGCTTCGGCGCTGACACCTTTGATCGTGAGGTTTTGCCATGTGAGTCCTAGGCTTCTTGTCCCGAGAGCGCTGCTGTCGCCGTCATATACTGTGCTGGCCTCGGGCATCTCGTTCCAGTTTAGATCATCTCGACCAATCTCCTGAGCAGCTCCAGTATGCGTGCTGCCTGTCCGCCCCGATCTCGTCTGCGTGAGACGCATATCTGAAGGATCCATTTCGATGTTTTCTTTGTTGTCTACCATGATGCTGGACGCTTTGAGGTCTGCAAAGCAAGCAGCGTCAACAGCTCACGCCACGTTTGATAAGTGCTTGAGGAACGTGGCTGCGGTGGCAGAGTCTATCTTATACAACCAAGACATGACGACAGCGTGGTCAATCCCAACAGCATTGGACATCTTGCTTTGTCAACGCCCGTACGTGGATGGCAAGGGCCTCTTCTCCGGGGCCTTTCGTGCCTTACGAGAACGACACAAAGTCCATGCGGACAGATCAACCCTCCGAGTCTCGAAGAATCCGACAAATCGTAGGGCTTGCCAGACTTTCAGCCCTGGTGCCAGACGGTTGTTGCAGTGTTAGTGTGATCAACGCACGGACAAGTCGACACGGGGGAACTTTGTGAGGGCCCAGACTAGGTGACGTCCACGAGTTCGCACTACTTCCCGCAATCTCTCACCCATCCTCATTCGTGAGTGGTGGCTGCCGAAGCCTGTGAGCCCGAAACCTCATTCGCGAGGGATGTTTTGGCGAGACACACGAGTACCGGCCGTATCGTTCAGTAATCGAAAGGCAAAGTTTGGTTCAGTAATCTTTGTTTGTGGATGTGTCATCAGGCTTGGCAAGCTCTCGCCCAGAATTGATTGACGACACCTATTCGCCGCATTTGCAAGTCGGTGCTGGAGAGATTTCTATCCGCAATCGCAGCTCGTACGACGGGGATTGAGCTGCGACAAGTCGTACGTTGAGGTGCCTAGCTGGTCCGACAAAATCAAAAAAGTCGTCAGTCAGTCCTGTCCATAAACCACTATTGGAACATCTTGGTGAGCAGCAGTCGATGTCAATCGTGGTCGGACTATGAACGTGGTCAAGGCATCGAGGAGCGGTTGTCGATGAGAATATATCCAGGTTTAGTGGAGCCTGCTTCTGAGTAGACGGAGTCCGAGAGCCTGCTTGCCTCTAACTTCAAGCGACACGAGACAATATGAAACGAGTCAATCGCCATGTTGGTTGCTGCACCTATCAGACCTCTGGTCTTTGCTCTGTCTAAAGATCACTGACCTGAGATAGCGCACCTAGGGCAAAGCGAACTTAGTTGACGTGAGGTACGCCTGTGCTTTGCATGGAAAGCATGTGAGACTTGGAGCTGCTTTTGACACGACGCAGGCTTGCCTCCACGTCGACTTGAATTCGTTCTCGAAGTACGAATTGAGATGCAATCTTATGCCTCCTGGCTGATAGACGGATGTACCATTCGGTCTCCATGGCTGCTTGGTTCGATGCAAGCAATGCACGACATGTGTCGGGGAACAAGACGAGATCCATTGATAGCGTCGCATCATTCTAGATTGTCTCAGGGTATCCGATTCATAATCATTTGTCGGCCATGTGGAAAGTACGGGACTGCGCGGTTCCGCAAGCGCCCTTGATACTTTTGACTACTCAGGCCCAAGGTTCATCCGCTCCCCGGCTCGTATGTGTTCCCACTGAGTGCGTCTTTGGTACTATTCTGATCGCTAAGACTCCATTCGTCCAGTGCTAACGGTATCGGCGCACATGTCGGCACCTCCATCGATCCATCAGAGGGACAAGTGTGGGCACCGCAGATGGACAGGAGAAGATGCTAGAGGCATTCATGAATGTTTTTCTGCGCTTTCCCATTGTCACTGATGGTGGCAGCCTTGCACACTCCACGCCTCTCACTTATGCTGGTCCTGCGTTGAGGTTCTTCTACAATTGAATCAGACCCTTCATCCTCGCCAAAGCTACGTGGCATTGCGTCGAGGACAAGCGAGGAAAAAACCTTTACACACTTGGTGAAAGAGACGCTTCTGGTGAGGAGTGGAAGTTGCACATACTCTGTGCAAGAGCTGGTCAAGTAAAGTAGGCTCCTTTGCTGTGTTCGCACTGGCTATTCTCGCGGCGCATGATATGTGCTTCCGACTTGATGGTGTGTCGAGCATTGGACCAATCTGTTGCGTGGAGTCAAAGCATTCGAAGGTATCTCTCTAGTCTTTCCTCGCAGCAGCTCCAACGACTCAAGGCTCCTGGTCGCAAAGTCTTGTACTGATACATGGTCGGCAGCTGTGCCAGACTCGGCCGACAGCGCTTTCACACACATCGTTGCCCGTCCATGACCAGGGCACGCGTAATTGCACTTCACATTTGCATACGTCACGATAAGCATACTGCAAATAGATCTGCGAGGCTTTGTAGAGTGGCCCTGATGGCTATTTCGGGCAACAGAGTAGACAGGCGGAAAGGAGCATGCGATACCTTGTTGCCGGCTGCTGACGATTGTTTGGGTCCAAGCCGAGATACCGCTACATACTTGCCAAATGCTTCTGGATGTGTATCGCTCGTCACGACCGATTCGCGATGGATCGTCATACATCGAATTTGGAGTATTCTGAGTACAGTGACCGAATGTCGGTTGACAAAAGCTGCTGGCAGCTCTGATCACTGATCAATAACGATTAACTCGTGGCATGCCTGGGCATGAACTTACACACAGTCCATTGCGGTGGCATCATGATTTATCCCTGTCTCGTTATTCTCATGCGGTCTGCGCCCCCGCACGTATTGGAGAGGGCGTTCATAAGCCTCGGACCTGCATCAACTGATTTAGGCAATCAAGGTCGTTGAAACCATCATGAGCAATTGCAACCAACAGGTGAGTCATGGGCTAAGACATTCGCTGATAGGTAACGCTCAACCATTGGCAACGACATGCAACTGTACGGCGACATAAAATGCTTCGTAGGGTCGTCAAGAATTGAGCATGAGAAGCATCTGCAGACTTCCATATATGATCTAGCTATCAATGAACAGGCTCATGTCCATCCCCGCACCCATTCTACTAACTCCCATATTCCGAGCCGTTGTCTCCTGGACACTCACCTGCTACTGATCCGTCTCTCTCCGAGGCACTACGATTTGTCTCTCTCCGAGGCTTCGATCATACACAAGCACCTGTTTGTGAGGTCATATTACTGCATGGTTGCGCATGGACACCAGCCCAGACAGCCGCTCTAATCTATGGACTTCGGAGCCCTAGTAGCTTGATAACCCATCACCATCAATCAATTGAGCAACGATGCTGTGACCGGCAAGAACAAAATCTCTTCAGGGTAACAATGCAGCTAAGAGACGTAGTGGGCAGACTAGGTGGACGACACCGGTGTTAGTTTCCCTTGCGTACGAAGCGTGCCATTGATAGCACTGAACAACACAGTGCTGCTGTCTATCTACAGCATCACAGAGGCGTCGCGGTAGCTTCTTCAGAATCTCACTCTCCACATCGTTGCGGGCAGGCACCAGTGGTGATCCAGTCCAGCTCGACCCTGAGCTATGCTCGCTATTTCCCTCTTCGTGGCTGCATCCGCAGCTCGAATCGTCTCCCAGGATGGCACATCCACCGCCGATAACACTATACAGGGCGATTCAGACGTGAGCATTGACGACTGTGATGACTCCGAATAGAAATTTGAGCAGGTGAGCATCATCAATGAATCAAAGATCTTTTGTTGATCATGAGGGCACAGTGTTCGTGGAGCGAATCATGCTGCGCATAAGCCTCCTTCTTTTTCCTCGGATCGACTAATTAGCCTCCGTGTTCGTAATGACTCCGACTGCGTTGTGTGCTCTCTTACCACGCCTGGGAGCTTGACGAAGAATAGGTACTTCCTGATGTGCACTACTACGATGCTTGCCTCGATATCTTATGCATTGGCAAAAGCAATCAGGTCATCTAATCCAAAGGGAAAATTGCCAGCGAAGCTGTGTAGAATATTCTCGTCATACACATCTTCCTCTGACCCCAGCAAGGGTTCCCAATTAGCTGTCAACAGGTCCAGCCCGACGGGTTCTAGCATCGGGGCTGCATTTACATCCTGTAGGATCATGTCCGATTGGGTTGAACGCGAAGAATCTCCGTGCTCCTTGTCTCGAGGCTGCATGAGAGTGGCCAAACCACGTTCAAGGCGGGCCAGCTTTGCCTTGAGCTTCTCAGTGCTGCCCCAAAAACTTATGAAGCGATCGATGGTCAGCTGAAGGAGATCCAGATTGGAGCCCGCCAGTCGGTGCTGCCGTGTTAGTGATGTCGGGCCAAACACTCGACAGGAGCACTGCGCGGCGGCGGCAAACCAGAGTGTGTTGACCAAGAAGGGATTGACATAGCGATAGTGACGAGGATTACTGTTGCGAACGATCTTGACGATCTCTTCGGCGGCGTTCAGATATTTTGTCCATTCGGCTGTAGATGCTCTCGAATGTAGGCCATGAGAATGAGAAGAGTCTTTGCTGGTATTGTTCGCCCAGGGCGCTCGTGCACGAACCGAGTAGTTGTTAATCATGACATGGCTTAGCTGGGTCATAAGATGAATACTATATTTGTCCGCATCTGCTTGTAGCTGGGCTCCGTCAGTGGGGTCGTTCTCGAAATTTAGCATCTCGCCACTGTAAACCAATTCATCGGGCAGCGATACTGATGTGCAGGATAACGCGTTCGAAACTAGTGTCAGATCGACGGAGAGTTGCTCAGCGTATGAGGGCTCGAGGGCCAAGGCACGAGCAGAGAAAACCAGTACCTGGGTGTTACGCATTAGGGAGTTGATGAGGATGAACCAAGCTTTGGCGCTTCTGTTTCCAGACTTTGTCAGATCTTTCCATCTGAGAGCAGGGTCCGACGCAAGGAAGCAACTCTTTTGATACGATCTGGAAAACCAGTCGCTGTCAGGAACGGGCAGCAGTGTGAAATTCTGCGTCCAATCGATAGCCGTTGGTAATCGACGCAGGGTACTAGCGAAGACGTCCATCTCCCAGATGGCCCACCAAGCCCTTCGGTATTCCTCACGCATTGTCCACTGCTCCAGATCTATGCCAATTGCACCTATGTCACTGTCGGGATCGAAGTCCTCATCAATCGCGTGTAGTCTGATCTCGTAAGCAATACGAACGCATTCGCCCAGAAACCTCCAGGACCGAGGTCGCACACTCTCTGTCAATTCAAAGTATGACAGAAGAATATATGCTTGGATGAGAGTAAGTGAAGGCGTCATGTCTTCACTCTCGATGTAAGCTCGACGCAATCTCTGAGAGGCAACGGTAGCGAAGTGTGAAGCCGCCGGAGTTCCTGAACCGGTATGATCGGATGTCTCTGCGGACGGAGTGGCCACAAACCTAGCGGCAAAGGAGAAGATGGAAGCCAGCAGAGCCTCCGCATCCAGTATGGACTTCGTACGAGCTAGTCTATTATCCAACATCTCTCTGCTGAACAAGGAAAATGCGGTCATGTTCGAGAAGTATGATGATAGACTAGTTAAACTTGTCAGCACGTCGGCAGCATTTTCGTTGTGGACTGCGCTCACAGTGCGTTCCCCAGCTCTCGCGTCACTTCCAAGTGCTCGAGGGCAATTCCGAGAATACGATCGACCTTTGTGGGACACTGATGTCCTTGAGCTGTGGCCTCCTGCTGAGATGTCACTCCCTCAGATGGATAAGTAAGCTCCGAGAACGACATTGCATCCGAAGCGTTACTCGGTAAGCTGGTCGCCTCAATGTCATTGTCATGAAAGGTGGAGTGGAGCGGCGCTGCCGATTGTGGTGATGGGGCGATGAAAGAGTGACCCTGACTCCTCCCTACAGGCGTCCTGCGGCCTACGCATGTCAGCAGGAGCGTACAACACAAAGATCGCCAGCAACAACAGCCTACCTACCAGGCTTTGGCCCGGGCTTCAGTTGGTGACGTGGATATTCGCATGCTCGAGCTGCTTTGCTACATGGCGTACATGTAGGAGCCTTGCGGTCACTGGAGCATTGCATTGCACGCTCAGCATACGTCCTAGCATCGACAGCCCGCTCAACTGCTCACCCACCATTTTGTCTTTCGCCTAGCACGATACGTTAATCACGCACATGAATAACACGGATCAAGGGCACGAACTTCCTGCAAGTGTGGCATGATAGCACTTTCACACTTGACGATGTCCAAGGAGTTGATGGTGAGCTCATTTTGCGATGTGAGAAAGACCGCACAAACAACAATCGGGGAGATAGGAGGAGATCCAAAGAGAGTCTTCGCAGCGGGGTAATTAAGTAATCTGAGCTGAGTTGTGCCGGCCCTAGGCCGTATTGGGCAACAGACTTTCTCGAGTGACGTCCACGTTGTCAAGGAGAACCATTAAACAAACACCATCGTGTTCCTCGTAGCACCGATACCCTCAACCTCTACTTCAACAACATCACCGTCCTTGAGAAACCCCTTGGGCTCCATGAACAGCCCCACACCTGATGGAGTACCAGTCTGGATGATGGTGCCTTTCCTCAACGTCGTGCCTCGGGTCAAATGAGCGATGATCTTGGCGACTGAGAATATCATGTCCGACGTGTTGGTTTGTTGTCGTACCTGACCATTCACACGTGTCGTGAGCTGCAGAGACTGGGGATCTATGGCTTTGTCGGCTGCGAGAATACAAGGCCCCGTAGGTGCGAACCCATCGAAAGATTTGGCATAGCCAAATTGGCCACCAGAGACGTCCGCTGGGATTTGGAAGTTGCGCGCAGATATGTCGTTGCCGCACGAGTAGCCAAGGACGTAGTCCAGCGCGTCCGCTTCTGAAATGTTCTTCGCATCTCTACCAATCACAACGGTAAGCTCTCCTTCATAGTCCAACTGGCTTTGAGCGTCGGCGTGGATGTGTACATCATCTTTCGGTCCAGTTAAAGCGTCTGCTGGCTTGGTGAACACAACAGGATAAACGGGAATCTTTAACTGTTTGGTTGCGAACGTCAGCCAGCTGCTCGCTTGACAGGTCCTACAATCATCCTACATTCGCTTCGCGAGCATGCTGCATGTAATTCAGACCAATGCATATTACTTGTGGTACATGGGGGAGAGGGCAGAGAAGCTATGGTTGGAGTCAGTCAACAGCGGCAGCAGCATACGACAAGAGTTATCGTACTTTTTCAATCTTTTCTCTGCGCCCAGTCCGCTTGAAACCAACGTCAAGATCTCCATCCAGTACCTCTGCCTCTCCACCTATCGCTGCTGGTGCACTGTCAACGTCACCGAAGTGAGCATTCCCATCTACTCCAATGAAGCGAATGAGCCTTCGAAACGCCATTTCGCAGTTTCGGATCGAAGTCTCAGATATCTGCTGTCTTGGAGTCCACAGCAGTGCGCAAGGCAGAATGGCCATTTGCAATCAGCATGGCTCCGACTCACTTTTGTGCACGAGTGTTGCACTTTCCCGGTGTAAATGAGTCGGACGGTCTAATTCCCTAGCAACTCCTTCCGTACGCAGTGACCCACAATTGAGACGAAAGTTCAGGGCACAAGATTCTGCACGGATACAGTGAGACTTGCTAAGTTTAGGGCTTTAGCTTGACTACGTAACTCAAACGATTTGATCTTTCGGCATCTCGTACTTTGAAAAGACCTCGACTTGGGCTCTTCCAAATTCCCGCAGAATGGTCTGCTTCCTTGTTTCAGACCTTGGGGCGATTCGCGCCGGATATGGTTCGGCACATACCAAGAACCCAGCGCTGTATCCAGTCTCATTACTCACGTTCGGCTCGATCACATTGCCAGCCGCATCGAGACCAGGCTGAATATCGAGTGCCCACAGTATCTTCGCGATGCCGAGGAACAGATTTCGCTCGGCCAAATGAATCCCAGGGCAAATGCGTCGACCGGCACCGTAGCCCCAATGATCTCTGTTCTCAGCCTCACCCGCAGCCAGCTCGGGCGCTAGTTTGGTGACCCCTTTGTAATGGTCAGGATCGAACTCATCAGGATTGGGGAAGCGGATCTCGTCGTGTTGCATTCCAAACGCATTGATAAAGATGTCACTTCCTTTCGGTAGCAACATGCCGTCGAGCATGTCGTCCTCGGCCAGGGAATGAGGGAACGCGAGTGGAACAACCGGTCGCCATCGCATCGCCTCTTTCACACACGCCACAATGTACGGCAGACTGTCGTAGTCCTCCCAGACTGGACTACGATCTTCTCCCACAACCGAGTCAATCTGTGCTTGCGCCTTTTTCAGGACAGCAGGCCACTTGGTCATGGCATGAATGCATGCTATAATGATTGAGCTTGTGGTATCCGAACCACCCTCCATGAGTGTACCACAGAGGAAGTAGAGAGCATGCCTGTCAAGATCGATCTTCTCTTCCTGCTCCAACAACCTGTCAACGAAGCAGTCCCTGCTGCCAGATGCTTGCCTTCGGTCAATGACGTATTGATGCCATTCGTCGTAGAGTTTGTTCATTTCATTGCTGACAACTTGGGCACGAGAACGCCACATACCAAGTAGCTGTTCTGGCACCCATTTCAACCAAGGGAAGACATCCACAGGAGGGGTATTGCCAGGCTCCATCACCTTAGACCAATTCTCCATGAGCGAGTACAGCTTTTTCATGTGCGCAGTCTCGATTGTTGGTGTTCGAGTTCCGTAGACTGTTAGAAGAATTTAGTGGCCCGATACTTCTGGCTGAAGCATTTGGTGAACTCACCAAGACTCATGATTATGCTGTTGCTGAACCGTTTGGGATGTCTCATGTGTCCATCCGGTTCGACGATGAAATCGCGCAGCATTTGCACCGCTTCCGCGTTGACCAGTTGGATGTGAGTTTTCATGACCATCGCTTCCATAAAGTATTGATGGATCAATTTGCGACATGTCTGCCATTGCTTGCCGTACTGCATCAGAAGCACGTGGTCTCCCCCTCCAATGATACCATTACCGACGTGCGAATTCGGTCGGTGGTTATACAAATTGGACTTCTTATCGAGTAGTTTTCGCACAAGCTCCGGTGATGTTAGGACGATGGCAGTGGCAGAGCCAACCTTCAGAGAGAAAATTGATCCATACGTCTTCGACCATTCGCGAAATCTAATTTCATATCCCGTCAGTAGCAACACGGACTTTGGCAAGCTGGCAATAAGACGCACTTCAGATGCGTGCGTTTCGTTGGTATCTGATGCAGATTACCAAGAAGAGGGATCGTAGGCGGGCCTAAATATTCATCAGACCTAGCTGTAAAATAGATGTCGACTGATAAAACTGACCTGGAGGCAGGCCTTTCTCTCGTTTTCCCACCGTGAACACGAGGTAAAGGAATGTCAAGGCACCGAGCGCCAGTACTGTTTTCAAAATCATGTTTGCGGCGATTAGGTCTGCTGTTGGTTTCGGTTGCTACCACGTAATGTCCACAATGGGCCCTTGCGGCCTGGAGATTGAGCACAGTTCTCTTGTATGCTGACCATCGGACGAATTTCCCCATCTTTCGGTCGATTTGCGATCTGCTGTCTGAGACACCCCATGCAAGCAGTAGCCGAACGCCAGCCGCGACCTTCTGC
Source organism: Cercospora citrullina (assembly GCA_013365195.1). Taxonomy (NCBI): domain Eukaryota; kingdom Fungi; phylum Ascomycota; class Dothideomycetes; order Mycosphaerellales; family Mycosphaerellaceae; genus Cercospora; species Cercospora citrullina. The sequence continues at coordinate 17,405 of JAASFF010000614.1, read as the reverse complement.
CTACTTTGCATTCCTTTAGTCTGCGGGGTATGGCGCACGTCTGGAGCTGAGAGGGGTCAACTGTGTTAATCAAGTCACGCGATCTGCAAGACGGGTCCAGCGGCTTGTTTTGGACTTCATTGTGTGACCTCGAATCAAGCTAACTGGGCTCCACGGAGACCGGCTCCTAACCCGACCAATCAATTCAAATCATACCAAGAACTATGGAAATCTGATCGGAGAGTGTTTGAACATGTAGACTCATAAGCAAAATCAGAAATCCAACACTATGCTGGGCTCACCGGCTCGCTGCAGGCTCATTCTTAACTTATGTGGCACGCTAGTATCCATTCAATTGGCAATGCCTTTCACAAAGTATAGTATGAAGGGCCCATCATTTCGACAGCACACGTTGCATCACCTCTGAAAGTTTGGATGCACAGTCATCTAACAATGTCGCTGACCTCCAAGCGATGAAACGATCAGGTCGTACCAGCACGCAACCATCCTCGCCAACTTGCCTCAGACGGGCCCAGTCAAAGTAGACATCTTCAAAGTCTTGGCCCCATCCGATAGAATGACACTGAACGATCACGCCGGATGCTTCCGAATAATCCAAGGCCGCCTGTTTCCAGCGGTCTCCTCCCGGCCCGGTCAAAAGACAGAACTGACCATGTCCAGCAAGATCGATGGTCGAAATCTGAGCACCCACAGCCTTCTTATTGAGCCACGCATGAGGCAACCGCTTTCCAGGATATGTGCTGATCACGTATTGGCGCACCGGATCAGATGGTGACTCTGGTGGCAAGGGCTCATCTTCTTGATACACTGCGGCCGAAGTGTAAAACTGGTTCATCTCGATTCCGAGTCCATGAAATTCTTTGGCGGTCAACCCTATCGCTTGCTGCCACTTCTCTCTCCGTTCACGGCCGGCTTGGTTCGCCATGCGAAATTCTTTAAGTATCTCCGTCCTCTTCGTGACGTCCTCTTCAAGCATACCAATCGCACTCATCCACGGCAAGTGATCACGCAAGCCTTGATTTGCACGCTCGACTACGCCAGCTCCGACTGGCTGTCGCTCCAAGGAATACGTGTCTAGGAGCTCGGGGCCAGCAGCGGCAGACATGACATAAGCCACCTTCCAGGCAAGGTTGAAAGCGTCTTGAACGCAGGTGTTTGAGCCTAGTCCATTGAATGGCGGATGGCGATGTACAGCATCGCCCAAGCAGAATCTGGGATGGTAAGCCGAGATGTTGAGCGTTGTGGGTCGAAACACTTACACGTTACCCCTAGAGTATGTTTCTGCGACAACCTCATTGATTCGCCATTTACTGACGTCGGCAAGCTGGGCTTTGATGGTACTGTCGCCAATAACTTTGTGAACTTGAGCTAAAAGCTCATCAGAGGTAGCTTCCATCTCGGGTGCATTTGGATCAGCCCCAGGCCGTGGCAGGAATATGAACATCCATTCGTCCCACGGCCGAACCATACGAGCGATACAAGCCCAACCCCACGCAGGATACTCGTCCTCAGGCTCGAACACCCAGTGGAGATTGCCGTTTCGATACTTCATCAGGTTGGATAAGTCGGCCTTCACTAGTACGTTGAGTGCTAAACCTTGGCCTGGTTTCTTGATCAAAGGAAGGCCCAGTTCTCGAAGCACTTGGCTTCTCGCCCCGTCGCAGCCAAACAGGAAGCGGCTCCGAACAAGGTATGGAGTGTTAGTGACATTGTCACGAAGTTCACTGACAATAAAGTCCCCGCCGTCCTCCTTGATTGACACAAAATCGGTATGAAAACGTAACTTCCATCCTCTGTGAGCGGCTCGTCGCGTCAAAATTGGTTCCAGTTCAGTCTGTGGGAGATCTATATGTCTACAGGGACTAGCAGCGGCATAGTCTCCCTGCGCTTGAATTAGTCATCTGAGTGCCTCATGGGTAACAGGCTTCGATACTTGACGTTTCGGATCGTTGCCCCATGAATGGATCCGAGCAAATTCTTCCCCTGCCATGCTACGACACCACCTGGTGTGCTCCATGTTCTCGCCATGACTCGATGCAGCTATACAGCTGCGCTCTAAACCAATGTCGCGAAAGCACTCTGTATTCGGTCATGCGTCAGGGGGATCCGTGACCAGCTGAATGCGACTTACCGAGTGCTGCTGCGTTTGTGATGTGAGCCCTCGGGCTGTCTGCTGTTCCCGAAGCCGCAGACACGATGATTCCAGTACGGCCTGTGATATTTCTAAGTACAATCTTGCATCTCGCTCAAAAGTTTGTGACTGACTATGAGAAGCCAGAAAGCATGCTAGACTAGCACCTGCTGGTCCTGCCCCAACGATCAGAAGGTCGGTCGTCAAGGTCTCCATGGAATAGAGGTGTGTTGTGGAGAGCACTCAAGTCGACTGGGCTCGACTCGGCGTTACTCTGACAAGCGTGTTAATTATGGCGATGCGGTTCATAAGCTCCCCCAGATCACGAGGTGTGTAAATTCTATTCAGTGGTAGGGCGGACTATCTCGCAAGGTTACACCGAGCGGTTTGTCCGGAAGTACATGTCACTTGAGGAATCATGTTCCCGGCTAGCATTGCGGCACTCGAGGTACTCCCGCTGTCGAGGCAACTTGCTGTCGGAGCTTCTTAGGGTTACGCCGAGCGTTCGTCTGAGCGCTCGGTCGAATACCTACCCATAGTTCCTACCGGCCGATTTAGACTGGCGGACTAGTAGGCTCAGCTCGTGGCGTGTGTGGTCATGTCTGCTTTCGCAGCTTTTCGAATCGTTGCAATCACTCGAGAATTAAAATTTTACAAACAACGGCTGCCATGCTTGGACCTCCATCCCTAGAGAAGATAAATTTAGTGCGATTGGCGCATGTCAACTATGCTCATGCCGACATTGACAAAGCACGACAATTTCTGGACGACTTTGGGTTCCAGGAGGTTGAAGAACGCGACGGAGTCTTCTTCTATCGTGGCTATGGAACGGAGCCCTTTGTCTATTCTGCTACGAAAGCCGACAGCAACGTATTCCTAGGAGCAGGCTTCGTGGTGGAGACTTTGAGAGATCTTGAATTGGCGTCAAAGACTCTCCCAGGCGCAACGTCAATACATGAACTCGATGCGCCGGGCGGCGGAAAGCGCGTAACATTTTATGATCCCGTTGATAGGTTCCCGGTCCATCTCGTCTATGGACAACACGAGACAGGTATCTTGGCCGACTATCCCGAGCTACCATCGAACTACCCCTTCGCCAAACATCGTCCAGTGAACGCATTCAAACGCCTCCAAGCTGGACCAGCGCCTGTGCATAAACTTGGTCACTTTGGCTGCTGCGTCACAGACTTTGCTTCAGCTTTCGAATTCTACACGACCCGGTTCAACTTGAAGCCGAGCGACATTGTGCATGCTGATGGCAGAGATATAACAACCTTCTTGCATCTCGACCGCGGAATGGAGCAAGTCGATCATCATACTTTCTTTTTCTTTGAGGGTACGAGCAAATACCAGGACAGGTTATGATACAAAAGGCTAACAGTTCGGAAAGGCCCGAAATTCCACGTTCACCATTCGAGCTTCGAAGTCCACGATATGGATATCCAGGCCCTGGGCCACCAGTGGCTGATGGCGAAAGGCTATCAGCTCGAGTGGGGAGTGGGCCGACACGTACTTGGCTCGCAAATCTTCGACTACTGGTGCGTATCGTCGATTGAACCACAGGGCTTCATACGACAACGCTAATTTGGCTTCAACGCAGGAGAGACACCTCTGACTTTGTCCTCGAACACTACGCTGATGGGGATCTGGTCGATGAGACGACTCCGATAGGCCGGATGGCTGCCGGTCCAGATAATCTCCACATCTGGGGCCCTCCTTTGCCACCGACTTTCTTGCAATAGATAGACTGCCGTTAGGCTAGACTTCTCGTATGATCGTATTGGGTGCACTTGTCGACGCGCATGAACAAGCACAGCTTTTCCTACGGCTACTAGCCTAGACTGGTTCAAACGCCGATGAAGGCAAACGCAAGCATCGTGGTGAGCTCCCTGCTAAAAACACTGTCGTCTTGATGCCGATATGCACCTATGCGATTAGCCAGCGAGAAGTCCTGTAAGGCATCGCTGGCTCGAATGCCAGCGTCAACTCTAGAGACCAGACCCTCTATCGTGCTCGAGACCGTGTTGCGAAGAAGACTTCCGAGCTTGCTTCATGTCGGGGACAGCCAGTGTAGGAGATCATGTGGATCTTTCCTCAAGTACCGTCCAACACAGACCATTAATTAATTCCCAGTTGTTACCCGCATAGAGCCAAATGACTATCAAAAACGTAGGTCGCTCAATTTTGAAGGACCTGACTCGACTATGCGAAATTTCGTGGGTAGAAATGACGAAGGTGATTCATAATCATGATACTTCAGTCAAGCCAGGGAAGCTTTCAATCTGTGAAGCAAGGCGGGACCAAATTGGACACAGCCCGCATATCGATGAAGCAAGGGTGAATTGCCAAGGATGCAATCAAGGAATCGCGACACTTCTTCAAAGGTACTTCCATCGCTCCGTGCGAAGTCTCTCGGAATTAATGCCAATTCATTCTCAAGCTATGCACGTTATCGCGCTCCTTGTCAGCGCGTTTGCGGCTTCGACTTGCGCTCAGATCGATCCGACGGCCAAGGAGCTTCTCCGATATCCTCACGCGAAAGTCGATGATTGTACGGACGGCGAATGGAAGTCACTGAAGGTGAGATCTACCAGCAGACATGACCTGCTCAAGCGTTGACACAAGTCGCAAAGTGCCCATTCTGGAAATCATGCTGCGCCGTCTCCACTCTCCATCACAGAAGAGCGCCGTATTGCTGTACAACAGGCGAGGAAGGCTGCTGCAACTCCGAATACACACGTTGGAAGTCTCGCCCCTGCAGCAAGGAAGAGGACCCCGCTAAAACATTTGTGAGTAACCAAACGTGGTCCGACACGGGGCCCATGAAGCATCGTCTGTACTGACTTCATCACTGCGCAGTGCTCGAAGCACCTCAGTTCCACAGCAAAATGCTGCGTGAAGGAGCTTACTTACGATACTCATCAATTCTGCTGTGATCCGGACACGCATGCCAAAGATGGTTGCTGTTGAGCGACACGGGTCCCTCTTCAGCATTCGAATGCAACACAGCAGTACGCAGTCGGCTCGGCATATCGACCACTGTCGCCCGGGAAAAGACACAATTTGGCCAACAGAAGAGGCGTAGGCCCAATTGTAGTGACATCGCTGCTATGCGTGTTGACTCTCCAGTCATTCGAGTCCTGGCCAGCCGGAAGCGAAGCATGAAGGCATGCTCTTCAAGTCCATTGGCAACCCCAACGCGCCGATCTTGCTTTGCATCAGCCTAGGATATGAGGCATGAACTGCTGCCTTGAGCTCCACACGCAATATCACAGCCACTCCGGTCTGAAATGGTCGTTATGACCACGCGCAAGCCTGTGAATGGGATGGAGTGAATAGGTCGGGAGGATAGATCAAGCCGAGGAGAGAGCGGAAGAGCTCCACGAAGAATACCACAATGCCGTACACAGGCACGCGGTGCGTCGACAAGTGTGCTGGCATTGATCTCACAGCATCGGTCGACACATCCCCTGAGACGTCGACCGATGTCCGCGTCGGAAAAGGTTTCGGAATGCTCCCACGAGGACATCTCTTAGTTCTAATGGAAGACCAGCCAATGGACAGCGCGGTTTGTCGAAAACCAATGCCGACAATGAAGCCGAAGCGCCTTTGGGACAAGCCATGGTCTGATATTGGTCAAGACAGAATGTCAGGAAGATTCCGCTTCTCGGGAAAAGTGGAAAAACGCCTCAAGCTGCCGATTCCAACTTTTACGGCAGTCTCATCTTGACCAGAAATGGCAGGCAAAGCCTCGAATTCAGGTCATCCGTTAGCGTTTCGGCGTAAAGAGCCAGTGAACAAAGTTTTCGTCAAATGTCGTTCGACATATCGGGCAACGAGGCGAAAAGTGTTTGCAGATTTGCGTCTTCAGGCCCGAGCGGGAGGACTCGCGGCAACTCTTTTCGGGGACATGAACTAGCGTTGCGGTAATTGCTGCGAATCAGACGCAGAGTATGGATCAAATGGCTTGTTCTGGCAGCCGGAGGTTAATGATGTATCACCCGATGCGCGGCTCTTGTGCGAGGTGAAGGAAATGGAAGTGGTGTGATGGCGGGATGGGAGCGAGAACAGAAAGCGGATCATTTCCGATCTCGCCGATTATCTCGTGATGTTCCGCTTGGCGGCTGAAACTTCATCCGTCCCTGCGAGACAGGGGATTTGCAGAATCACGGAGGCAAAGACAGGATTCATTGAAAGTATATGCACCATCTTCCAGTTGCAGATTGACATTTGAATGACATAGGCCCACACTCCTCACAGTTCATCAGCATTCGTCTTCTCCTCGACAGCACCCTTCTCAACAGGTTCTGGCTGTGGGCTTGAGATCCTCTTCCGCCGCCACTGTTTGCCCTTCCACTGCAAGACTGCCACCGGAAGCACACTGCACAAGAAGATCAAGCCAGCCATCAAACCACCGCTCGCGGATCCTCCCAGACTCTCCAGCATATCAGGGTACCAAAATGGCCCTATGAAAGCCCATGTTGACCGGACACAGTTGATGAAGGTCCCGATGCTTGCGCTGTGCTCTACATGACAGTCCACAGCGTATGTTGTCGACACAGTAGCAATGATCTGGGCGCCGACGGCTGCGATCGCGATGCCGATAATGGGAGTCACGTTCCAATGACCTTGCTCGGACTGCTGGAAGCGGACGCCGAAGACAATGATGCCAACCATGCCGAGGGCAAAGCCAATGTACGACAGCCAGAGACGATGCTCAGCCGGAGGTGCCCGGTATCCCAGCTTCTTCGCTTTGTGGTTCATCCAAAAGTCGCTCAGACGTCCGCCGATCTGCTCGCCGATGATACTTCCAATAATGATGCCCAGGAATTGCAGGCCGATCTGCTGAGCATTGAATCCGAACTTCGGCACAAAGAGTTGCGGGATCTCCACTGTGAGCAGAACACTGCAGAAGCCGAAGACGATCGAGTATGCGATGGTCGGGATGACAATGGAAGGGTACTTGAACAAGCTCAAAGGCTGGATGAACTCGCATAGCTTGAGTGGGTTGGGGTCCAGACGGCCAAAGGTGAGATACTCCTGCTTGAATGCCGATCCGACGTGCGTGACACCTTTGCGAACATATCTCGTTTCTGGCTGTAGGAAGAGAGCGAGGATGAATTGCGCTCCATTGATCATGGCCAGAACCCAGTAAATCCATCTGTAATTTCCGGTCTGAGTAACGACGAAGCCCATGATGAAGGGACCTAGAGGAGGGCCTATCTGGTATCAGCAAACGTTGACAACGAGCAAAAGTGGTAGGGCTGATCTTACCCAGCGTAACAAGCAAAGTCCAAACACCCATAAACTGCGCTCTTTGCTTCTTGAAATACGTCTCCGTCACTACACCACTTCCGATTCCTCCCGGAGGACTAATGAAGAAGGAAACGAATGCACGACACACTGCCATAGTAGCATAGCTATGCGACAAAGCACATCCAACATTGAAGAGCAATGACCCGATTGCACTGATGAGCCAAACAGGTCTCCGTCCATACCGATTCGAAATTGGTTTCCAGAACAGCGGAGCGAAGCCTAGAATTGCAATCTGCAATGAGGTCAAGTACGAAGCCCTCGTGATCGATGTCTCGAACTCTTCGGCAATGTTCTCGTATGCTGGGATGATGGCAGCTGCGATGAATGTTGTCATCATGGCATGGAACGCGACGCAGGTCAAGTTGGCCAGCTTCTTCCACTCTGGCCAATTATAAGGGTCTGCTGGATCTGCTGAAGGTATCGGATCGAGGTCCAGTGTGCCATGGCGACTGAGGAGGTAGTCACGATGTTCTTGAGGAAGGTATGCTGCTTCTCCGAGGCTGATGTTTGTAGCTCGATGTCCAATTTCGATGTCGGAGCTTGCGGTTTCTGGTTGGACCCGAAGCTTTTGGTCGTTGGATGTGAGGTTTCCAGGCGCGAAGTCCTGCTCGTCGCCTGCACGCTTCTGTTCTGTCATCGTAGCGGCAGACTGTGGCGTTCTGGCAAGTTCTTCCGAGGGAAAGCCTTAAAAGCTGAGGACACGGTTCTCTTCCAGTTTCAATTCCACTTCCATGAGACTTCTCAGGCAACACACGAGTTTTGAACGACGTCTGAGCAGTCTCTTCGCTGGAAGGCGCCCTGCAAAGTCCAAGAAAAGAACAGCCAAGCACTCCTTCGCTGCTGAGAACGACTCAACGTCCAAAGAAGGCAACAGAAGTGGAACCCAGCGATAACATTCTCGGTCAAAAAGAGAAGCAGAAAGCAATAGTCCGTGAAAGGGGAGCAGCAGAGAGGAGTCGCAATCGCTCGCGCATCCCAGTTTGCTCGCCGCCGCTGCGGCGTCCCGTATAAATAGCCCAATTCAAGCTCGGTTAAAAATCACAGCGACGTCTGGCATCGTTCTTCCCCATAAAGACATTGGAGCGAGACACTGATCACTTCCCCCACAATCTCCCACACGCTTTCTCCAGACTTGTTTGACCTGCCGCGTGAAAGTCCTCCATTGTCAAATGCCGTTCTTGTGCTCCGAGAGAGAGTTACCACGGGTATGTAGAGCGACCACGCGGCAGGATAAAGGAAGTGGATAAGGTGGAGTCATTGGGACGTCGACTAAGACGAGCGAAGCAGTACTGTGGTAAGTCCAAGCATGTCAAGCTTTTGAGTGGCCGTTCTTCCATCTTTAGCGTGGGAAAATCGGAGCCGAGTGACGATCCGCTTCGGCGGAAGTGGACCACCCTGGAGCTCTTCGATGGTGTGTCCGAGAGCAGGTCCGAGACGGCCGTAATTTATTGGCGCCTGGAAACTATTTTCTGCAGCCTACCGCGTTGCGTGCGCATGACATTTGATCGAAAGGAACGACCTCGTGCCCAATATCCTACCTGATACTTGACCACGAGCACAAGGAACTTGAAAAGCGAATGTGGCAAAGGCGTCAGACCTCGATGCTTGACGCATCAGCGTGTGCCAGCTGGAAGAAGGAATATCCAAAAGACTGACATGCGGATTTTCGCCGGGCGCTGACTTGTTGTCCACTTGGGCGGCGTATACTGCGGATGAATTCCATTGAATGCATTGCGGAAGTGTTACGAAGTCGACTTCCTTCTCTTCGAGATCCTCACCTCCAAGCCTTCTTGTACCACAAAGAACGTCGAATGATACTTCAGCTCTTCGTTGGGTCGCAGAAGCTGGAACTTGTAATCGCGGAAGAGTAGCGGCAGAGTTTTGTTCATCTCTAGTAAAGCCAAGTTCTTGCCAATGCATAGATGTGCACCTCCTCCAAACTACACATTGATCAGCAAAAGCGGGAAGACGAGATGTAGATGACGAAGAGTTACCTGGAACATATATCTCTCCATCGTCTTCGCATCGCCTTCTAGCCATCTCTCTGGGCGAAAGAAATGGGCATCTGCACCGAAAATTTCTTGGTCGCGATGTAGGACCCAGCCATTGAGAGCGACTTGGGCTCCACCTGGAAGATTGTGGCCCTCGATTTCTGCTCCAGCTGGAGGTACAAGGCGAGTGATATTCAAGCCTACCGCAGGTCTGACACGCATCGCTTCTTTCAGGCAGGCCTGGAAGTATGGAAGGGCTTGAACCTCGTTCCACTGCGGCATTCCCGATAGCTGACCAGCTTGAGTGGCATCGTCGAGCTCCTTTTTCAGTTTCGTGTAGATCGCCGGATCACGCAGGACATGATAGCTGAAGCTCTGCATGGTAGAAGCCGTGGAGTCGGACCCAGCGAAACTGCATCACCAAGGTCAGTCAATCACATGTATCTTGGACCGTCCTTGGATTTTCGCACACTCACATCGCGCCATGAGCAACCGCAAAAACATCACCATCTCGAAAAACGTCTGGAGCCTTCTCATGCGCCTCAATCAACCTCTGCAACAAATCCTTTCTCTCCTTGCCCCCACCAAGCTTCCTCCTCTCTTCAATAGCCTCCAACGCCATCCTCGTGATCAAAAATCTCTTCGGCCCTTCTCCTCCTCCAGGAACCAACTTCCAAAGCGGATTCCTTCGAAACACCCAATCCCACTCTGGAATCTGCCCGACCAACCCATCATACCATTGCATATCATCAATCGTCTTTATCGCATTTTCAACATCGAAGCCGGCTTCCAAGAACCCAAACCTTCGCGAGAAAGCGATTTCGCCAAGCACATCGAAGGCGAAGTAGTGGAGCCAATTTCCTAGATCGCAACTCTCCCTCTTCTCCACGTCCTGGCAAATCTTATCCAGACGTTGAGTGAGGTCTCGCTCCACATTCTCAATGACATCCGCCATAGTATGCATGGTTGCCATACTATATGGACCTGAAGCATATCGCTTCTTCACCGCATGAATGTCTTCGCGCGTTTCGGTGAAGATGTCTGGATTTTCGGGAGGAGGGAAGACTGCATAGAATTGCGTCTTGTGGAATCCTGATCCGGCAGCCAAAACACTTCTCGCTGCCTTCGGAGATGAGAAACTAATTTCATTCGGCGCGATTCGCACGACGGGTCCATATTTGTCGTGTAGTCGGATGTGGTCGGTTTCGGTGTGACCGGAGTAGGTGGAAAGGACTGCAAATATGGTTCACGGGTCAGGTATGTATCGACCAATACAGAAGCTGGAGCTACTGATACTGACCTTTCCAAGCACGACTTCCTGAAGCAAGAAACGGACCAGGGTATATCCTCAATGGCGACGCGTACTTGTAGTAGAAGAACCTTAGCAGCAATATGGCCGGCAGGACCAGGATCCAATACGCTCGTAGGATTCGATAAGCTGCGAGCACGACAGGCTCGTCATGCCCGGCATCTCGTAGCACAGCCATATTGGATGCGATCCCGAATGAAAACTCGCGGTCGATGAGGGTGGCTTGCAACGAAGCGCAAACCTCTCAATCAAGAGAAGTGAAGTCCTCCGTCATAAGAGAAGTCAATGCGAGTCGCCACTGACCCCTCGCAGACACCCAGGGGCCTCTCCATTCTTGCTCCTAATGCGTTCCCTGTAACGGCAGATGCTACTCCGCGCCTCGTACGAAAGAATAGGCTTCTGAACGTGCCAACCATGACATGTCAGCCGCCAAGCACACACCCAGCCAAACCAGAGTTCCAGAAATGGCCCAGAAGCCCAGACGAGCAAACCGGACAACTGACCTGTGCGTGTTGACGCAACAAATGCGGGCAGGCTGGATATGTGTGGCGGATGCTTCGATGCTGAGAGTTCGGCAGTTGATTGCAAGTGCAATCGCGAATGGAGAACGGGCGTGGGGACGGGAAGTGGAGAAGCTGCGGCGCTTGTGGCGAATGGGATGCGAGGGAGCGCGTCAATCGGTTCAGATGAACAGGGGTGCGTATCTTGATTACTTTGACGCAGAGTTCGCCATGTTCGAAAGGTCGCCACACCACTCCAGCTGCGATGATAGAGACGCGATGTTTCACGTGCGAGCAGGCCGGCTGCCCTTCATGGAGGTGGGCTCCGGCCCTTCATCCTTTGGTCTCGCCGAACACTATATGCAGATGGAGAGTCTTGCGCTGGCGCTCAGCCTCCCTCTTCTTGAGCGTCAGGAGCTTGGTATCATGCCTTGAACCTACCTCCTTGACTCAAGCGAACGTCGCTGAGGATTTCTGCTGCAAGGAAGACAAGTTGTAGTAATCGCGTTTCATTCAATTAAGTGCTCTCTCTGCATTGGAGGGGCATGTCCAGCATTCAAGTCTGCGTGATCTTGCCCGCTCTGCCACTGGCATCATGGTTTCCTGGCTGATGGTGTCTTCGCGCATGCTCAAGCGTCTCGTCAGCCACCTCGCAAGCTTTCGCATCCAAGGACCACAGGCAGGAGTGCTGAACAATGAAAGATCGGCCAAGTCATTGGATCATGGGCACGGCATACAAGATCGAACATCCCGCATCGCAGCTCGCCAGGTTTTCTTACGAATGATCCTGTTTCATGCTAAACCAGAGTCTTTACCTGAACGACCCAACGCCTACCCTGTCGTCGTCAGCCTTGTGCTGCGTCATGTATCCATATCGGGCAACCTGGAAAAATCACGCACCTTTCGCGACTGGCGTTCATGCTTCTGCTTCACAAATTCTTGGTTTCATTTTCAAGGTTGCGCTGTCTCCCGAAGCCAGTCTTCTCGATGTTCGTTGCTCGCTTGGGAGCAACGAGAACATTCGTTCTAAACATTCGCAAGTCCAAAGTGCTGACTTCTGTCTCGAAATAGCTTCTCAGCTTCTCTGGCCGCCCAATGAAAGCTTTTTGAAAATGCAGCAGTTGACGTACACAATGCACGACGCTTTGCTGCACGCGGACCTACTCAACATCGAATTGAAAAGGTAAGCGTTTTCGAGAGCAACATTGAATGTTAAGCTGAAGGAGAATCCTAGCTACAATATGTGCTTCGTAGGCTTCAGCTCACACCATCATAACAGCAGTACCATCAGAATCTAGAACTCGAGAATGATGTCTCTTCCATCGAAGCCTTGCTCGCCGGTCAAGCCGCGGTAAATCAGAAGAACGCGATGCGAGTGATATGGAACGGTAGTGTTCGATGCCGCTGCCGCACATGAGGTCGAGTCTTAGAACCTCATCGGCCCTGGAACGGCAACAGAACATTTACTTTACCGGCACTGGACTACTGGGCTCAAACTTTCTCCATGGCGATACCCCAGATTTACCCCATAATTCCCCGATCGGCGAAACATGCTGTAAGCCTGTAAGACGGCGAAGCTAGGCAATACTCCTGCTGACCAATTGTAAATGTGAAACCGGACTAGCATCGAATTCTCGCATCATGCTGTTCTTTGCCATGACATGCGAAACCACTGCCCGGGGATGAATGATGACCTGATTGGTATGCCAGCTTCTAGATCGATCTATATCTCGTGCCACGACCGGCCCGCATTTGTAGCTACGTTGACGTTACTTTTTCCCTGTAACTCGTGGTTTAGCTGCTGCTTATGCGCACGGTGAAACTGTCCTACTTTGGTAGTTTTGCACAAAAGTCAGAAAAGCTTAGTACAAACTAAGAAGAGCTTGGCCTGGTAGGTGAGGTCCCGCGGAACTTCACTTTCTGGTCTCAAGCATGAGACGTGTGGAGTGCCTTTCCTCACCGCCAGTCGATGGCCTTTGACTGTAACAGTACTGCTTGGATGGACGCTGGCGAAGACTCATCTGCATGATCTTGGAACTTGAAAATAGTTTGTGGATCACCTTGCATGAGACCAAAGATCGCGTCAGGGACTCGGTCGAGCCTTGCTATAGTCGTCGATAATGTAGGCAACCACTATCATGGGATTCCCTCTGCACCTTTGGAAGATACGAAACTGGAGTGGTACTGGCAGCGGGGAATGAACCTCTGCAAAATTCAAGTATAGATAGCTATATAGCTGTACACAATCACGTTCATTTCCCATACGCGGAACTTGTCTGCATACACCCTCGGTCTCTTGAAGCCAGCCGAAAGCCCCTTCCCTTTTCTTTCCTACGATGCTGCGGTCAGAGATTAAATGGAGGAAGAAGCCTTTGCTCTCGGATGCCCTATAGCGGAGAGTCACATAATTTCGGATGCATGATCTCTAGTCCTCCCGCTTCTCCTGGTAGTGTGGGGAGATGTAGTTTGGGTTGAAGGGATTCTGTGGCTCTGCCTCTGCCTCACGCTTCTCCTGGTAGTGTGGCGAAATGTAGTTTGGGTTGAATGGGTTTTGAGCCTCACGCTTCTCTTTCTCCTGGTAGTGAGGCGAAATATAGTTCGGATTGAAAGGGTTCTGAGCCTCACGCTTCTCCTTCTCCTGGTAGTGAGGAGAGATGTAGTTTGTATTGAATGGATTCTGAGCCTCGCGCTTCTCCTTCTCCTGGTAGTGAGGAGAGATGTAGTTCGGATTGAATGGGTTCTGCGCCTCGCGCTTCACTGCAATCATGTTAGTCGGATGTACTGTTACGAAATTTTTGAATGCAGATGGAGCGGTAATAACTTACGCTCAACGGGCGCTGCCATGGCGCCGGCTGCGGCCATAGTGACGAGGAGGGTTTGAGTCTTCATGATAGCGATTTGTGTAGCGGATTGGGATATTGTGTTCGAGAGATGATGCTGGAGCTTGCAAGAACAACGGTCCCAGCAGAGGGACCTGGCCTACTTTATAGATGTGCTTCCACAGCTGAGCTGGCTCTCATAATTCTGGACTGACCGCTTCTCGGAGATACATATTACATCTGACTGAGTCTGCTCAGACACGCTTGACTGCAGCCCTGCTTCACTTTCCGGTCCTCTTGCCCCGTTGTGCAGTATGTGATCCGCAAATCCAGCTAATAACGGGCCCTCAGTCGACTAAGGCCTTCTACTGGATCCGTCGCCTGCCTCGATTGACCAAGGCGAATCGGCTCTTGCTCTTGAGACAACTTTACGCGAACATGGTGAAAGGTCGCCTCACATGAGCGATGCGGCCGGAAGAGCTCAAAGCGATCACGAATTCCGATCCATCAGGGGCTTTGTAGAATATCGTATACAGTGTGATGATTGCCGCGACGACCGTGTCACCAAAGACCCGTTGGAAAAGCCTGAAATTTTCGAGTGAATTATCACTTGCTCCTAGCAAAACCCATGGGGTTACTCCAATCTGCAGGAGATAACTGCCGAGTTCGAAACGCGCCGAAGGTCATGGAAATCGTATTTTCCAGTGACTCAAGACTCGGACCACTCTGAAGACTGATGGTCCAGTATCCTGTAACAGTTAGCAATCACGCTTGTTGACTGCAGCCAGAACTAAACGTGTTTCGCCGTGACATACGCCCGAGGACAACCGCTGCGCCAGCGCGTCTGACTAGTCGATTTGAGACGAGTCCAGCTGGGAAAACAAGCGATGGTGCTGAGTGTAACACTGTTCCGTCGTGCAGCCGTGTGGGAATAGATCCGGCATTGCTTTTCACCCCGGGAAGTAAGGTAGGATCAATGGGCCAGAGAAGACGAAGTAGCGAGTGGAGACCCCAGAAAACACTGCACCACTTGAGCACAGCTCAGCAATTTGGTAAGACTTCTTCACGGGTAAGCACGTCTGGTTGTCGCCTAGAAATCCGCCGGCATGGATTCGCACACGGTCACGCTGCCTCCGCTTTTCAGCGGAGTTTCCCCGACATCCCCAGGACTTGTAAGTGAGCCCTAGAACACACTTAAGTCTGGAACCCCACACAGACCCAACGTTCGCTTGGATACGAACCGGGTTTGGTGCAAGACAATGGCGCTGAGATCAGAAGGACAAGTTGGAAGAGAAAAAGAATTCCTCCGAATCGAAGTTTCCCCCAAGTTTTGGAGCTCACAAACTTGGCCCCCGTGCCTTCCACATCAATTGACTATTATCCTCTCAAACACGAACTCCGAAAAGATCGTAGCGAAGAAGTCTATGATCGCGATCATAAGATGGGATATCATCGCCTCACATCACCAATCTACCGTGATGAAGCTGAAGAAGCACCGCTCACGAATGGCGAGTCGAAAGAAGATGACAACCCGCATCGGTATAAGAAGCCTTCGACCTGGAAAATGCGTTTCGTTATAGGGACCTCAATAGTGATGAACGTCGTCACCTTGCTGCTCTGCGCAGCTCTCTACTCGAAAATTACATCACAGCTTGACGGAGCATCCAAGCTACGTAAGTTCGATTGCAGCGACAGAATTGCATAGTGAAGAAAAGATATGTTCAACTGATCACTCCAACCAGATCCCTTCTTCGAAGGAGTACACGATGACCTCTATCCCAACGATTTCGAAGCAGTCCACCTATCGTCATCGAAATTCTCTCAGCCCGTATCAGTCGCCGGCGACAAGGTCGAAGAAGAATGGATCAAAATCGGTGCATTCTGTAAGCCTGCCTTGAACTCACCTGCAGGTCTTCATCAAGCGAGTCCTCCATCAATACCCTATACTAACCACAAAACCTCAACCACGCTCCAGACCAACCCGCCTTCCTCCCCGACGAATACGCTGCAGACTTCAACTTCATCCCCGGCAAACACCTGCGCTACACGCCCTCCGATGGCGACTACGCCCTCTACAGCGGCTACTCCGCCGACGTGGCAATGACACACTACATCCACTGCGTCAACCTCCTCCGCGAATCCCTCTGGTTCAACTACGAATACTATCGTAGCATCCACATGACATCTTTCAACGTCCCCGAGGGTCAAGAACAAGCCATCATCGATCATGTTTCGCATTGCGTGGATGCTTTGGGGAAAATGATTATGTGTGAGGCGAGTTTGGAACTTTGGCCGTTTGTTACGAATGCTGAGGGGTTGAATGTTACGGATATGAGTGCTAGTACGAGGAAGTGTAAGAATTATGAGGCGAGGAGGAAGTGGGTGGAGAAGTGGCAGAGTTGGGGTCAGCCGCATCAGGTTGATGATCATCATCTTTCGCATTGGAGGGTGTCTGGATGAAAGGGAAGCTGGAGAGATCGTTTATCATTTGCATTGGTGATTTTTCTTTCTTTCTTCGCTCACATTTTCAAAGCTTTTGTAAGATGAATTTGCAGATAGGATGGAAACCCCTTTTTTCTTGTTTCTGTCTCCTTCAC